>JARVLU010000952.1:16309432-16330252 GCA_031762415.1 Simpsonichthys santanae | reverse complement strand
GATGACGTCACTGGGGGCGGCGCCGTAAGTCCGAAATGCCGTAAGTCGATGGCGCCGTAAGTCGGGGACCGCCTGTATACACATACACACACATTGCTTTTTGGTTGTGGGATTTTGAGCACACTATTTTGTTACACCTCATGTACCACATGTGATGCGAATGGCAATAAAATCACCTTGAAAATTTATCTTGTAATATTTATTCTGAAAAGAGTTTGAGTTCACAGATCAGTCTTTATTTGTACTGCTTCACTTTCCCTCTTGACATTTTTACTCATTTTCCACAATAGTGCATTCATTCATCACAAACCTTTCCATCGACATTCTTCATCTCTGACTAGATAAACACTTGAGACTAACAAACAATGTTGCACTGTGTGGAAATAAACTCCAATAAAGCTTTGAAAACTTCTGGATTGTGTTGATTTTTCTGGTTCTGAAAAAGATGCAAACAGGTTTGTGCACTAGTCTTTAATTCTGTTTTGTAACATTTGTCCAGACTTTAAAACAATTCAGACTTGACTAGTTTTAGCTCAAGGTTCCTCATCTTTGAAATTGTTTATCCAAATGGCAGTTTTGCACCAGATTACTTTTTTCTTTAGTTTAATTTCCAAACATGCCATAAATAAATGTGACATTGTTGCTTTAGAATACAAAAATGAGATGAGCAGTTACACATGTTACAGTAATGTGCATATAAAATAAAGTAGCATGTCTTTAAGGAATGTACATTACCCTCTGCCATGCATGATGAGGTTTTAAACAAAGATGTACAGTTTTCTCTGAGAATGTCATTGGAATGACTCATCTACTACCACTCCAAGTTTTCGCACAATATCTGTAAAATTGGCTGAGTTCTGACCATTTTAACTCCAAAACTTGAATCAGGCTTAGATGTAATACTTTTTGAAGTTTTGTTCTAATTCATTCATTGGTTCCACAAGATATTTTGCTAACAGATAGATAGACAAACACAAACACGCCCACACCTAACGCCCACCCATATTTTATAGCAGCAGTCCAAGCTGAATAAATAAACAAATTAATAAATGTTATTGTTGTTTTGTACATGTAGAAAAATACAAAGAAAAAAGAACATGAAGAAAAAGGAAGAGCAAACACTGAGCTAACTTCTTTTTTGTGCTTGGAATAAAATGTTCTATTGGATTTCATGTGCTTCCAATTTATCTCCGTGACTCATACGAAAGCCTTTTAGCCCAGAACACTGCTTGCATTGTATAAAATATAATTTTATTTGAAGATCACAACATTTCATAACTGTAACACACTACCCACTAATTTAAAATCGAGTACAGTAGTCTCTCGCTACTTCGCGGTTTGACTTTTGCGGACTCATTATTTTGTGGGTTTTCAACATAAGATTGTATGCAACACACGATTGTCAACTTTAATATTACTCGTGAGTGGGACGGTACAGGATAAAAAGTTAACGGGAGCAGATAGGAGTGGGAACCAACCAATAGGACAAAAAAACCAACCAAAAAAAAAAAAAACTTCAGACAGGCGTAGCCATTTTGTAGTTTCCTTTCAATAAGCCGCCACTGTGACACAAGTCAAAAGAACTACATAGCACAGAAGCCAACAGTGCTTCCGGCCGCATGCCTTCTGCCAAAATACAAAGAACAGCAGTGGAAAAACTGATGTGGTAAAAATAGTTTTGCAACGCAAAGTCAGAAATAATCCTGAAGCTGAACTCATCCTTCAAGTTTAGTATCTTCACTGGTGAGAACCCATAGAAAATTTTGCAATACTGTGCAATATATGTATGTTATTAAATTTAAATAGGTTCAAGAGCTTAAAACATTGTTAAGAACATTCCAAGAGTGCGGGAAAGGTTTATAAAGCCTTAAAATATATTTAAATACAGTACTAAAGCAAATATTACGTTCCTACTTTGTTAATTTCCACCTATCGCGGGGGATGTCTGGAACTTAACCCCCTCCCCCACTGGTAAGTGAGGGGTTTTTGTATTTAGTGTCTTTTTAGCAAGCTTCTACACTTGTTTCATCTGTCTTTAAAGGAATTAACAATAGTTTTGGTCAGAAAGGTGGAATGTGGTTTGAAGACAACAATTTGATCTGTTTTGCGTTTCTGATTAAATGTGGTTACGCAACCTTGTGTGCAGCTCACACCCAGTTGGGTGTTGTGCCTCCAAGCGATGCCAAACAGTTGCTCCAGAAGATCAGATTAAATCCCAGTAGTCATCATTTCCAGGTGTTGTTTGATGAGTGTGTCACAAGTTACAATTTCTTTTTTTTTCTTTCTTTCTTTTTTTTTTTTTTACATTTCAGTGCTGGGCCACTTCCCTTTTTCTTCGGGACGCATCAATCATATAGTCGTGTACATGCACACGTGCCATCAAACGTCCACCTGTCTATGGCTTTTTAATCCTCTGATTTTAGTCTCCTCTGCTGTCTGAGCTGCCCTGTTTTCATTGTAGTCCTGGGCTGTGACTCATCCTGCGTCTGAGCCAATCTGTTTGTGCTGGTTCACACCAACTGACACACCTATGGCCAGGAAGCACACCCATTCCCGCATATCCTTGTATTCAACCGGAGTACCTGCAAATTACGGACGAACAGAGCTGGGATCAGTTTGTAAAAAATATGCAAAACGTGCAGCACATTTCGTTCATGTTTCTACCAGTGACACAAAGCAAAATGTAGTCGTAAATTTTGTGTTAAAAGTTGTTTATCATCTGCTGCTGTTCCTTAACCTGCTTTAGATTACCGGGTTGTTATGGAGCTATAAATTTTCAACGCCTGCTGAAAAAGTTGTTATATGGCAAACAGTTTGTACAGGAATCCTGCTGTTTATATGTGGACACATCACACAAGTTGTTCCACTGAAGGCAGTGTTTGCTGTAAGCTGAAACTCTTTTTCAAAAGCAACAAGGGCCTCGCCTCAGTGGCTAAACCCCCCCAACAATAACAGCCAACCTGCACGTGCAGTCACAGGACATTCCCAAAGACATTCCTTCAGTAAAAAAAAATGTAATCATTGTCAAAAAATTGTTTATCTCTGTCGTTATCTTTCAAAGGTTAGGCAACAATGTTTTTGCTTATCTCTGTGTGCATGTGTACATTTCTCTGTACTGTTAGCAAAATATTTTTCGAACAGATTTTAACGAAACATTTTGAAAATAATAAATGGAAATACACCTACAACTAATTGTGTGAGTGCTTATGAAGCATTCACACTGTTGTGATCCATTTTCATCCCTACATTTTTCAGCATCTTTCTCGTTCCACAATGTTTGTGCAATCATACAAATCTCAAAACATTCAGCTTGTTCAGGAGAAGGGTGCTACGACTTTTGGTATTTGTGTAACTTTAGCTTTTTGAAATATTTAGCCATGTCTGCCACTTTTTTTCCTCCTAGGAAATATCCTTCAGATCTTTAGATCTGTTTACAACCTTTTACTGCTTCTTTCACTGTTTGTTCTGGTTCAGCTTCTTTCAGCTTCCTTGTGCAAATGTAAACTTTTTTTCCAGCTACTTTCAGCTAATTTTAGCTGTTTTTTTTTTTTAGCTGTTTTGTGCTCCTATCAGATTATTTCTGCTAACTTCATTGTGTTCATTCTTCTAACTTCTTTCTGCTAAGTTCAGCTCCTTTCAACTTCTTTCTGCAAGTTCCAGGCTTTTCTGCTATTTCAACTACAATTTAGCTGTTTTTTTTTGTTGTTGCTAACTTTAGCTTTTTCAGCTAATTCCACTTTTGTTGCACCATTTTAAACTTTTTCAGCCAAATTCAGCAAAGATGTGCTTTCTCCACTTCCTTCTGGCAGTTTCAGTTTCTGCCTGCAATTTTTGTTGTTGCTATTTTTCAGCTGCTTTATGCAAATTTCAGCTTTTTTCAGGTAATTTCCACTGTTTTGTGCTCATTTCTGATCCTTTAAGCCTAACTGGGTAAACATGTTCTTTCTGCCTTCTTCTGCCAATTTAAGCTTGCTCTACTTTTTCAGCTGTATTTTTAAGCATATTTTAGCTACGTAATTTCAGCTGTTTTCAGTTAAACAAGTTTTTCATGGTAATTTCTAATACTTTCAGCCTAATTAAATTATTTTTGGTAATTTCAACATGGTATGCACCTTTCAGCTTATTTCTGCTAGTTTCAGTTATTTTGGTTACTATTTAGCTGCTTTTATGCTAATATTAGCTTTTTCAGCTAATTCCCCATCTTTGCCCTCATTTCAACTTTTGTGTTCTTTCTGCTTCCTCCTGCTGATTTACACTTGTTCTAAATTTTCAGCTACATTTCAGCATTTTTGTGCTAATTTCAGCAAGTTCTGCAATAAGCATTCACACTGCATTTTCACAGGAAATGCAATTTCTATAGTTACCTTTAGAAGTCAAACCACTTCAAGATGCCTGACACAGCTCATCAACTTTATCCTTCACATGAATTACTATTTCTTCGTGAATTTTACATATTACATTACTTGTACTGAGCTACAACCTGGTATGGTAGTAACTGACAGTCATTTATTTTTTTTAGGTCTCTCTTGTAAATGAGTCCTCGGGGCGCAATGGGATTAACCTGCCTAAATAAAGGTTGAATGAATGAATTTACCAAATCATTCACATATAAAAATAAATAACAACTTTAAGCGCTAACAGATCATGTAAAATCCCACGAGATACTGCATTACTTCATGCAATTGTGCATACCGTAATTATCAAGGTTTGACCAAAATGGCTACATCTATCATTTGGGGGATATGTATTCCTTCAAGGAATGTTAGGCTTTTAACAGACTTCTGAATCTAACAATTTTGTTTGGAAATTGTTATGTTTTTCTCTCTACAAACACAGTTTATTTAAAATGCAGCTGGAAACATCTCAAATCACAGGAGCTCCTGATCTCTGCTCATCCTCCACACGATCAGTATCACTCTTCCACATTTATCTCAGTGTGCGTGCAGGAACAGAACCATATACCTGCACGCACAAACAATGACTGTTCTTATGTCAGAGCCTCAGCCTGTCTTTTTGTGGACAAAGTAAACCTTTAGCTGTTTCCTTCCAGGGTGGTAAAGTGCTACAAAATTAAAATACACGCACGTACAAGCGTGTATGCCACACCCTGTTTATTCCCCACAAAGCAGCACGGCTACTTCCTCAACTCCTGTTTCTCGCCATGTTGTTTGCTATTTAACATCACTGAGCATGGGTGTGACATGAGAAAAACAAATAGTTTGATAGATGTTGAGAAATGAAAACACGAGAAAGCACAAGTGCCACGTGTGACATGAGATGATGGATAACTAGTGGACATTTAAAAACCTGTAATCCACAAACAGAAACATGATCAAACACTAACAGAAATGGCAAAAGCTTCTAGTATAAAAATAAAAAAGTAAACTACCAAATATCATCTTAAATTAACAGCATTAATATATTCAAATGACTGGTTGTAAAAGCAGTTCAAATGAATGCAAAGTGCTGCATGGTGTTGGAGAAAAAAGGGCACTTCAGGTCATCTGACATGGCTGCAGGTTACATCAACAACAAAAGAGAATTAGTTGTGCCATCTTGTTACTGCGTTTCAGTCACTGAACTCCTTTTATGATACGTTTTATTTTATGAACAAGTTGTCGGCTTAACAACTGCCCATGAGGCAAAAATATTCTAAGGTCACCTTCCAGTGTGATTGTTTTTAAAGTTACTTGTATAATACAACACCTTCTTTTATTTTCTATAAATAAACCAAGTTTTTATTTAATAGGAGGTATATGATATTTATTAAAGCTTATTCAGGCAGCTTTGAAGAATATACCCTGTGTAAGAGCTACAGAAAAAGAAAACCGAAAGTATTTAGAAAATATTGAGAAACTGCTAAGCTAGTGAAGGATTGCCAATAAAACACGATATTAAACAGTATATTTCAAACTTATTGTTAGAAAACAAAGCAATAAGAATTTTATGGTGCTCTTATCAATCATGCAACAAAATACAGTACTTAAGATAAATAATCTATTGTACTGTATATATTTTCTAATGAATTTGAATACAAACTGTGTAAGTTTAAAATGTGTTACTTGGGAGTTGTATTGCCTCTTGTAAGACTTCATCTGTAAACAGATACATTGTTTAAGTTTGTGAGAAAAGAACTTCATGAATCATTTCGTTAATGATAACCTTGAATCAGTTTGTGTGCAGTGATTCAAATGCCTTAATAACATGTTTATACCTTTGTCTGTCACATAATACTCACTTTGTGGTGCGTTGCTTTGTGCGCTTCAGAGTCATTCGAACTGATTAAATCATATTTATACAGCTGAAAGTGTTGAATAAGGACTTCCCTTTGTGTACGACTGAGGGGAAAAATGTTTCTTAATCACAAACTACAGTTGAATTGCTGATTACAAATGCAGTTAGCAAGCTGTAAACATTTTCTCCTAAAAGTTAAGCTTGCTTTTTTAGTTGCAGCCCTCTATGTGGAACAGTGGGTGGTCCCAATGCTGGGGACCACTCCCTCACACTGGTCCCCTCCCTTGCATTTCCCTCCCTCTGAGAACCAGGAGCCCTACCCAGCTCCCTGTCCAACCACTCTGCTTAGCCCAGAGGAGAAGTCACAGAAAAAAAAAAAAAGAGGCTTAAATCAACCGTGAGCAAAAAGAGGGAGGGCAAAAGGAGGGAGGGAGAAAACGCCCTGGAAATCTGGTGGATAGAGAACTAGGAAAACAGCAAGACTCCTGACAGACTGCAAACTTGTGACAGTGTGAACGTACACTTCTTGGGCTGGGGTGCAGGGGAAAAGACGTTTCCAAGGATGCTCAAGTCGATGTGAGGCTTCTTGGGCGCAAAGATTGCGCACAGGTAAAGATGCACATTTTCCTTTTTTGTCTAATGAAGTGAAAGTTTTTGTTAAACTGCTTAAGTTTGCCAATGGCACTGTTAATGATTGGATCCTGCTTTACAAGACACTCAGAGTTTTACAGACTTTGCTACAAAAGTTTTGTGCAGCCATTGCTTTATTGTGCCAGGAAGCACTTATGAATGTGTTGTGAGATTACAGATGCTGTCCAACTTTAGTACATGTGCTAATCTGCTGTGATGTCCTGTGGCTTCTCCAAAGGGAAGTTAAGCTTCCGTAGTTTTTTTTTGTTGCTGTGTTTTTGTTGTTTAAGATGGCACTAGGTTTGTGTGTAACTCAATACGCACTTAAAAACACTGAGCACAGAGCAAGGCATGAGAAGTGGGTGTGTACCCAAGTCAACATGAATGCACAGGGTTTTAGTGGAGTTGCGCACTTCACTTTTATCTTTGTCAATGGCTGTTAACACAAATGCGAGTGCTATATCAGCCTTTTCAAAATGGATTCAAGATAGTACACAAGTTCACAAACAGTGACAAACATTGTATATGTTGATGTAAGTAGTATAGTATTTTTGTAGTGATTTGACTTGTGCAAATTAAATGTATTCTACATGCTTATTAATCCACAGTCTTTAGGACATTTTCCTGAGAGAGAGGGGGAAAAAGCTGAAAGTGGGAATGAAGTGCCATAAAGAAGTTTGTTGATGTCATGGTTGATATACTTTTCTCATCAGTTTGCCACCTTTTGTTATAAATAGAGGTTTTAAAAAGTGAAGGTGCTTCCCTGTGAGAGACAGCAGCAACAAATTTTGGGTGTGGATCCCTCTTCTGCACCTCCCTTCGCCTACTTCTTTTCTTCCTTCCCTCCCTTCTTGCTTCGCTGTCTCCTCGGAGAGGCACACCCTTCACAGTCAGAAAAATATGAAAAGAGAAAATAAAATCCTACACACCGCAGACTGTCGTCACTGCGGGTCCTTTAGTACTTTCAAAGGTCCCGCATGCAAAAGATAAAAATAATAAAAAAGTGCGTATCTCAACGTTTTCTGCTAAGTTAGCGTTGCGTAAGCAAAACAAATCTTGTTTCAGGCAATTTAAATGCAAAAGACTTTTGAGAAATGTAAGAGATGAATATTAAGGTTATTAAGACTGCATCCTTTAGTGGAGTTTTTCTTCTCCCAAAAAAGTAGTTTGGTTTTTCTTGATAAAAACTTTAAAAGTATCCAGGCTGTTTACCTTTGATGCATGTATATATTTAATAATTTACGTTTTTGGAAGTCTCAAACAGAGGGCAATTTCTTTCTTTTTACCTTGGGTTTCTTAAGCTGGGCGTCATGCCAGGGTGTGTGGGGGAAAAGGATGGGAGGAAGACAGGGAAACAGAGTCAGAGAGCATGTTCGGGAGGGAGGGGGATGGGCGGGACTGGGGTGAGGAGGGGAGTTATGGAATGTAGTGGTTTGGAAAGACAAGCTAATTGAAACCAGGTTTGGGGCTGGAGAGGGGAGTGAAGACTTAGCACTTTTAGAGAAGCACAAATAACGCACTTCAGCAATGGAAAAGTCAAAGAGGTTTTGAACTACAGCGTACTAAACTTAAAAGACATCTGTTTTATGTACAAATACATATAGTTTTATCCGTGCTTCATACATCAAGCACGTTCAAAGTGTGGAAAATGAAAACAAAGATGGGGACAGATGTGATCCTTCATTTGAAAGTTAAATTTCACTGTTCGCAGTTGCCTGCCCTTCACATTTCCCCTCTGCCACACCCTGAAGTCTGTGTTACTTTCTGCGTAGCTCTGTACAGCGTTTTCTGCTGCGCACACTTACCCAACGTTAAGTGTCCTGCAGCTGCGAATGTGTGGCACGTCTCAAATTGCTCTTGTCAAGGTGATTGATGGCAACAAAGATTGCTTAAAGGGCCAAATCGTCACACAGAACTTAGTTATGTGAGAATTTGGCTTGATTTATAGAGTATTTTTACTTTTAAAAAAATCTACTAAGTTAAGTACAATGCAGATATCAAAAACCTTGAAGTTGCTGGCTTAAAACACCCAGTAAAATCAAGCGAGTCAAATTTTTAGGAGGCGCAGCGGTTTGTTCTAAACTGTCAACAGCTGAAATACTTGTCAGTTAGCAGGGCCTCAGTCTGGCCTGGGGCAGAAACAGTTTGCCTAAATACGTTCACTGTCTGTGCAGCAGCACAGAGCCTACATTATGTTGTTACCTTAACTAATGTAACCCGTTTAGAATTAAAAAATGCACAGCAAATTTGTCAAGAATCTTTATTAATTGAATTTAGCTTAGCCAATATGGTGAAAATGGCAGTTCATAGCGTTTAAATTGATTCTTCCTGCCACCCACATGAGAAACACCATCTTAAGAGGGCTGACGAGAAGGCCATGCCTTACCGTTTAGTGTCTTAAGTTGGCTTGAGATTTGCATCAATGCACTAAACCATACCAAGCTGCATACTTCGCTGAGATGCCATTGATTGACAGCAGGAACACGAAGTGTGGTGCTGCTCATACGTGCCAGAGTGAAACTTAAGGAAATGGGTCTCAAGCACACTTCCTTTGCCATTTCCTTATGGGTTTGTTGGGTGAGTGGTTAGAAATAAGGGGCAGAGTGGGTTGACAACAAGCGGATAGTGGATGTGTTGGATAAGATAAAAAAGAAAGAGAGAAACAGTGAATTGGAGTCACACTACGGTTTATTTGTTGCGCAACTTGCATTCGTTTAAAACAGAGACTGTGCTCTGGACACTGAAACTCCAAGCAGTCTCATGGTTTCACCTAATTGATTGGTTAAAGTGTAGTTTCCCTTCTGTTGCAAATCATCATAACGCTCAATTTTAGATTTAGTTCTTCGAAGATGTCTCAAAGCAGCCACTCCCTGTGCACCCATCCTGTGCTGGTTTGGAATGTTTCAGTGTGCACTCTGGATACCCTTATCATTACTGTTGCTTGCCTTGTTGTTAAAAAATAGCTTTTTGAGTTACGATGAGACAGCTAACATGGGTCACACATAACTCCAAACCCAGTCACACCCATGCACGTGCACGCAATTCAGATTTGGTTACTGTAGCTTTGTGTTTGGCTGGGCTTTAGCGAGTGCAGAACTCAACATGGGTGTGAATATTTTTCTTTCCCCCGATAAGCCAATAACTTACACCATCGCAAACATCTGCAATACAGAACCACCCAGAGATAATAAATCTTGTAGTGCTTTTGCCGTAGTGCAGCAAAATCTATCTGGCTTTCACTCTCTGGACTGTCATGTTACTCCAACTGAGGAATGACACATCTGTTTCCAAAACTATTTTGAATGAGGGCCCAACATGTCAAGTACCAAGACCTGGAATGCAAATTTGGAAAAGCATTCAGCTGTGTTTAGGTTTACTTTATCTGGCACAAGATACTCAAGGTTGGCACCTTCACCACCAAACATGTTTTCTTGCTCTAAACAAAGCTGCCCTGCTCTGGTGGGCTTTAAATCCAAATACGCACCCTCTGGCCTGCTTCAGCAGAACGTTCTGCAGCTAAGCAAGTTTTATGTCTGTTTACATTTATTCTGTTGTTATTCTGACAACTTGTAATCATTTTGTTACTTTTTCCATAAATGGATTTACAATTGTTCCACCTCAAGTTGTCATTGCAAGAAGCAAACTTCCCAAATAAGCGAAGATGTGGTTGAGTAATTACAACCTTGTATAGGTTTGCTAAAAACATTAGAAAATGCTTAAAAACTAGTTTTTTTAGCCATCTCTCTCTCTTTTTTTTAAGCTAGTTATGTCTATTCAAAATCACCATTTTTATTCTATATGTCAAAGAAACATGCCAGGCTTTTCAGTTTTTATGATTTTGTTAATTGCTCAATGTTTTGGCTTTGAAATGATCTGCTGGCTGGAGCCCAGAATCACTTCTCTTTTCAGGAAAGAAAATCCAAAAGCTTTTTTTTTTTTTTTTTTTTTTTTTTTTTATTTTATTTTATTTTTTTTAAATAAGTTACTATTGTGTTTAGTACCAATGGCAGTTTGTGTTGCATTATGTAAGAAAAAAAGGTAAATTCATATGGATGCGGGCTATAGTGCTATGGTGGACAACAATAGTAATGACAGCTTTGTGTTATCCTCTACCTTTTCAAATACTTTTGAACTCTTTAGTTAACGTCCTTTGGAAAATATGCCACATGACCTAAACTATGAATCACATTACATTATAGGCTGGGGTGCAATGTGCTTTCAGTGCTGGTTGGGCTTGTTTGTGATCTTTTAAAAAACCAAGAGAAAAACGTTTCTTCATTTTTTCCATTTGCTGCCTAACTCTTGCCAAACTCACAATGGTTTAATCAGCAGTTGGCCAAGCTGGCGTCAGCGGGCAAGCGTTTGGTCTTTTCAGGACTTGTGGCTTTATTCAGGGTTATACGAACATTGAGAGCAGAAAGAAACAATTTGTTTTGATGCTCATTCCTTTTCTTTGCGTCATACATTTATGGCCTATCAGCTTCTCTGAGGGAGGACTGAAGGTTGAGGCCTGGTGTGTCTCTTTTGGTGTTTGTTTTACTTGCCGTGTCAAACTACAATGCAGTGAGAAGAACAGGGAGTCTATTCTGTTTCACCAAGACGGATTTTGCTCACTGCTTTTTGTTGCTTCTATGCCTTGGCGCACAGAGATCTCATTGATTCACTCAAAATCAAATCTGAGCATTTGCCACAATTGCTGTGTTTAGGATGAAATGTAACCTTTGTCATACTGCTCCTTTTCTTCTTGCACACCAAATTGATTAGATTTGGCAATCAGCTTGGTGGACAAACTTCAACCACTTATGCATTTCCAGCTGTGACCTACTTCTGTAAAAATTACGACAGCTGAATAGGTATGTGCCTCCAGGAGTTAATTAAACTGAAGAAGTGAGGGGTGTTTGTTGCATCGGTAAACATCCATAAGTAGAGCATGGGAAATGGCTGTAGAGAACATTTCAAAATGCATATTCACTTAAAGAATGCATTCCATGGTGTCTTTGCGTGCACGTATCTGACTGAAAGTGGCCCTGTTGCGCATTTGAACAGAACCTGGAGTTGTGGCGGACTGACTGTAAGAGTGCAGATACTCAAGTAGGGTACACGGTGGGCGATTCAGAACGAAGCGGGTGTTAGTGTGAGAGAAAAAGAGGACATTTCTTCGAGGTTAGTCACTGTAGGGAGAGGCTGGGCTCCCTTCCAGCTGGCCTGACAGCTATATCAAAGAATGTGTTTGACTGGAGGCCTGGGTGGGGTTGTGCAGTAAGCTGCTAACTCCGCAAGCAAGTCACAGAAGCAAAGCTACATGATCTGCTTTGTTGAATTCAGTTGCAGTATTTCTAGGTGAACAGCATGGGTTCTCATTTGCTTTTCTGTTTTACAAAGTGTTACAAAGCTGCAAAAGGTGGGGCAGCTTATATCTTCTCATTTGAGTTCATTTAATTTGAAACTGTCAAGATGTATTTTACTACATTCTTACACATATTAAAGCATTATAATTTTAGATCTCACATACTCTTCAACTAGTTTTATTTGGAGGAAACGATAACCCAGACAGATTGTACATTTTGATTGCTACTCGTACCTTTAAAAGATGTGAGTCAGAAGATATCCGAATGGGTCCTGGCATAGCAGTCTGATTAATGCTTCTGTGTAACAAGAGTATCATCTGGAAAGTGTACACAGCTGCTGGAGTATAATGTAGGTCTTCCCACACACGCATAATGACAGCTATGTACTGGCTGGCATTTATCTCAGCTATTTCATTATGAGAATCTTTCAAAAGGGTCAATAACAGTGTATTCTTAAAAGAAAATTACCCTAAGATTTTAGCATCAGTGTTGATTTTAAGCAACAGTTGTACCCACTTTTTTTTCAAATTATTAAATTATGATAGACTGTGACTGATTAGAAATGCTTTCTGTCTCAGTAATACTGTTATTTGGTTACATTTTACCAAAATAATGAGCGCTTCAGCCTATTAAACACAGGGCATTGTGCAGGGTAGAAGTTAATGATGGGGTTGGAGAGAATTTTTCAGACAGACGTGTTCCCACTGGTAGATGCCTTTCTACACACACATCAAGTCTGGCTCTGTTTGTACTCGGACTGACAAAAAGAAGACTTTGTTTCACAATACACCACTAGGTTGACACAATAATCCTCATAAGACTTTTAAGAAGTTGGGCCAGTTACAGCGGGCTGAAGTAAGATTGACTTGGCATGCCGACAAGACACAGTCCAAACGAGGACATTTGCAATAACAAATTTTTATTACTATATTGGGCTTTTGTATACTAGCCCACCAGCGTTAGTGGTTTTATACATTACGAAGTTATAATTTGAACTATAAAAACAGAAATAAAATGTTCAAACGCACATACAGCAGTGCATTTCCCTTGCGAGTTCCTTTAAAACTATTCCTACTGCTTTGCTTCTGATTTTAAACTTTGACTGTGCAGCTAAAGTAAACAAGTCCATTTACCGGTATGTTTTTTTTTTTTTTGCTCAAGTAAGGGCCACGCCTTGCAGGTATTTAGATTTATTTACATACAGGGAGTTTTGGAAGATTGCATAGTAGAGTAAATATTGCTACCAGTGCTTGGTCAACTATTGGAGCACCTTTGAAATCACTTTTTGATGATAAATGACCTGTTGTGTGTACACAGTGAAATGTCATAAGAAGCACAAGACTGACTTGTGAAGAACCGCTTTCATATTTTTTTTTCTTTTTGTATGTGAATTATATGACTGAAACATGGCAACCTGTTATTATATTGTACTCAGAACAAAATTCCAGCGACTAAACCCCCATCCTTGTTTCTGTGCTTCTTTCAACAGAAGTCGAGAATCAAGAACACAAGTAGCAGACTGAAGCCCTTGGCTTTGCTTGAGCAATCCAAGGTAAGTGTCTTCAGACCATAAAATCAACACACCACATATGTCACTGGTTGAATAAAAAGCAAAATCTAATTTATGCATTGTCCCACTTCAAGATCATAGACTCATTGTCCAGCGATGTAATGAGGAAGCAGATACCAAACTATGGATTATCTGCTGTGGGGCTTTGAACCTCAATGGTCATGCTTTCTCTATTTAGCGTGAATGACCTTCCCTGTGAAAACCTGACATTTGTCTGTTTGAGCCTTTTGCACCGCTGTTATTTTCACACTCCCCCTGCTGCAAGTGACAACCTGCTTCATTCAACGCCTTATAAAACAGCCTTATAAAAAGCCTGTCAAGGTCACACTGTTGGTTTGATTTAGGTTGAGAAAATACATTTTCTGTGTGTAAATGACAAGGCAAAAAGATGTAGAAATGCACTGTGATTGTATTTTAGTAGTAGAAGCTTTAAGCTTTCATGTCCCCAACCCCCACCCCGAACAAGACAAATACCACACTGTAATAAACATGACAGACAGACAAACTTGTCTGTCTCCCTTTATCCTTCTTTTTCAAGGCCTTCATGGTTTTCTTCAAAGCATTGTGCAAAGATTGAGAGCATTTAGTTTACAGCATTAAAAAAAAAAAACGGTAAATGAGAGAAATAAGAGGAACAATAAAGTACAAGCTGATTGTTATGTTTGATCACATTGAGTCACACACTGCCAGCCTGTCTTATGACTCCAAGAACAAAGGCGTATTTATTCAGCAGCTGTTTACAGCCGTCTGTATCTAATCATATGATTATCTGGATAAAGTTTGTTAATGTTCTACTTGCAAATGTTGATCATATAATATTAAAGTTTTTCAAATTTCTCTCAAATGGGACACAAAAAGCCATACCTGAGATTTGGTCACAAAAGAAAAAAGAAAAGGAAGAAACCTTTGTAAATGTCCAGTGTGTCTTTCTGCAGTTTGATGTAGTTTCTTCTCTAATAATGTGAAATAAAATTTTCTATTTGGATTATTTTACATTTGTGTGTTGACCTGTAGGCTAATGTATCATTCAGTAGTTTATACCATCTCTTCTGTTCCTTCCCCAAAAAAATTTCCCTCACAAATTTCTCAATTCTTCCTCTCTGTTTCTACCTCCCGTATCTCCCAGGAGCATCCCTGCTATGCTCCTGCAAGCAGCAGCTTGTCTATAAATATATATGTTAAACCTGGGGTAACACAAAGCAAAAAAGTGAGAGGTGAAGAATCAATAAAAAAGGTGATTTTTGCAGACAGAAAAATCTTTTTGCCCTCTCAGACAATGCATACCAACAATGCTACTACTTAAAATAACAAAGCCAAATAAGGATAGACCCCTGCTTTCAGTTTACAGCACAAAAATGTCACCTTTTTGGACGTTTTAACTAAACAGTTAGGAATACTGTACTCAACAGGTGATAACATAAGGACTTAGTTAATACTGTATACATTAGGTGGCATTATCAGATGACCTGTTTAGAATTCAACCATACAAGGTACCTGGGTGAAATAAACTCACCGTGTGATGCTTTGTTCATTCTCTTCATACTCACACATTTTAGCTGTAATTGATGCTTATTAAGTTCCAGCTTGAGATCTTCATAGATTCACATTTCAAGTCTTAGCTGGCTAACACAGACAGACACAATGAGATAGAAAGCCTGAGGCAGAAAGGCAGAAAAAGAAGGAAAGATCAGATTGCAGTTACCTTCAGGAGACTGGCGTCTTGGACGAAAAGACCAACCTACTCTCTGATATTACACTCTCAGTGGCCTTGTGTTATTAAGTCTGCAAAATACTATTTTAGTAAGAGTCATTTAGCGGGTTTAATATTACCTCAAAGCATTGCATGCATTCTTATCACCTCAACATGCAAGACCAGTCTATTTATTCACTAGTGATAATTAGTGTCCTTGACTTTAGTCATTGTCTCTATGCGTGCAACTAGGTTGCACATCATGTTCAGTTATTTTTCCAGGGTATTATGGTAATTCTTTCCCATATAACCAACTTTCACAATTACCAACAATTATACTTCTGAATTTCTAACATCCATCCATCCATCCATCCATTTTCTTTACCCGCTCCTTCCATTTAGGGTCACGGGGGTCTGAATTTCTAACAATGTAAAATAATGTCTGCCTTAGCAGGCTCAGCAAATGTATTTTCTTTTTAAAATAAAATCAAAATCAAATGAGATCTAAACTAAAAGCATATTTGTTTTACATAATTGTGAAGTTACCCTGTTGTTTACATGTATGAATGGGAGCATGGTAAGAAAATGTTACAGTTCCATTCTGAAACAACTGTTATTTTTATCCCTGCTTTAGGATAATCTTATTTACAGTTGCTTTGTCACTTTCTCCCTAATAAATACAGTTAATCTCTCTTTCTGCCTCATGTCTATAAAGTCCATGGTACTAGCAACCACTTTCCACAATGGCATGTCCTCTACAGTAACTTGACCCTTACATCATGAATATGTGGTGACATTTCTGGTGTCATAGCATTGTTCTTCCTCAAGTTTGTACCCTTATGTATAATGTCTAATTTGAGCAAAAAATGAAAATTAAATTAAATTAAAAAAATCCAAAATTACACTTAACTTATATGAACAATTTAACTTAGGTCACCTTGCAAAAAGAATTGTTCAAAACACAAGAATAAGCTTGTAAACTAATTTTAGATGCCTGTTAAGCAAATTAGTGGAAATTACAAACATACTTGCTTATTCAGCAATATAATCTATTGCTATGAAAAATGAAAAGAGTAAGTGCTATATTTTGTACTGTATGTTCCCATACAATGATGAAAATAGGTTCTCTGCATTCAACCCAGCACACCTTGGATGCACCTTCCTCTACCCTATCTTGGCTCCCAAATAAATATTGCTATGGAAAATGAAGAGTATGCAGTTTTGTGACTACTGTATATTCAAACTTCTGTTTGATATGGGATGTTTTTTTTTTTTTTTTTGGAAATTAGATCGTCATTACCAGATTAATAGGAAAGTGTTCTGTATTTCAACTGTGCATTTCTGCAGCTCTGTGTGCGTTTTCATAAAGCTGGGTAGATTGTTCTTTTTGTTGACTTTGGAGCTGGGGTGTAGGCACAGGATTAGGTGGCTCTCTTCAGATCAAGGTGTGGCCTAACTCGAACCAAATTTACAAAACATACACTAAAGCATTCAAGAAGCAAAGATTGATGATAGTAATGATAGTTTGGTTTCAGAAGATAGTTGTGGCGTCTGAAAGAGTTTTACCACCATCTAGTGTTCAGCTTAGGTTCTTATAAACTGAGCTAAAAGTTGATACTAAAAATGTCTTTAATAAAGACGACATTATTTTAACTCAGAAAAAAAAAATCTTATTAAGAATTACTCTTTCATTTATTATGTTTCATATTTGAACTTGATCTTTTTTGTGCAGGAAAACAACAACTTTTTTTCATCCGACCAGGGCTGAAAAAGAGGAAAACAAAAACAAGGTATTATTTTACGTTAATCGAAAAATAAATGGTATTTTACTTATTTATTCTTGTAACAGTGTTTTTTTTGTTGTTTTTTTTTGTTTTTTGTTTATTTATCTTGTGACTTTTGTGTTCACTGATTGTTCGTATGGCTATCTTTACAGATGGAGGAGGATGAGGACACCAGGGAAGTGCTCTTTCCAGACTGGGAGGGCCCAGACCAAACCGGATTGACCATTGAACAGGCAAGTGGAGGAGAGCTATTTGTCAAAGAGGTTAAAGGAGAGTCACCTGCAGCACGATCTGGAAAAGTGTATCAAGGTAAAGTCTAATTGTTTTTTGTTAGTGTATTTTAACAACCAAAATTAAGTTAGATTTGTATCACCTACAAATTTATTTTGAAGCTTCTTTAATATCTATCATAAAATGTAATGCTGCATTCTCAAATCTTAACTCACAGGTGACCAGATTGTGGGTGCCACTATTTACTTTGATAATATGAGCTCAGAAGAGACAGCAGAGCTATTAAAGACACTGAACAAACACAAAGTTGGACTGAAACTACAAAACAAAGGAGAGAAATCTCCTTGCCACTCACCCATGAGCACACCATGCCGTTCTCCAATGGGCACCCTCACGTGGGAAGGGAGACTTGGAGCAACGAGTCCAGACGTCATTCTCGTAAGTTTTGTAAAATAGCCAGGTTATGACATAAATGTTGTGAGCAAGCTCTGAAATTTTAAATAATATTCTAACATACCATCTTGTATGCTTACTTACACTTTTTCATGAACAGAGTGGGGATGATGAGGACTATAAAAGAATATACTCAAGAAAGATTAAACCACGGCTGAAGTCTGAAGATCTTGCAGAGGGAGTGGATGTTCGTACAGAGCGACACAGCAGCACAAGCAGTGACGGCAGCACGATTACGACAGTTACTCGCCGCATCACTACGTACACAGTGGAAATGCCAAGTGGCATAAGTGAGAAACTAGAACTGTCAAGTCCAGAGTTTAAAGGGCTACAGCATGAAACTGGAGATGGCTCCCCACGTATGAGAATTGTACATAGCAGCTCTTCAGGTAAAGTTGAAAGAGATGATGGTGTTTTTGAGTCCACTGGTATCAGAGGTAAAAGTCCTAATATTGAAGTAACAAGTCATGAAGGCACTGAAATCTTAAGAGGGCATGGAGAGAAGGGAGCTAGAAGTATTCATGTTTTTGAAGCACTTGGGGACAGTACAAAATCTAGTACTATGCATGTAACAATAGGAGGGTCAGAAGGAGCAGGAAAAGCCTCAAATGATGAAAATGGAAGATCAATCAAACATGAAAAAATCAATCAAATTTCAACTACTAGCATGGATAAAACACAGACTGGAGGGTCAGGCAGTAGTTTTGTTGAAAGGACAGTGAAAACATCTAAAGTTACCATCAGTCAGCCACAAAAACAAGGGTCAAGCTGTTTTAAAGTCAGAATGGAGGGAGAGTCAGAAGATGTTGATACTGACTTGGCACCAACAATTACCACAGCTGAGGTCACAACAGGATTTCCCTCACATCCAGGTGAGACATCATTGGCAGTTAAAGACATCAAAATTCAAAGTTCAAAGTGGACAGATAAGAATTCCAATGAGGGCGAAACAGTAGCAATGAAAATAGAGAGTAAAAGTCCAGATGTAAAAATGTTCACGAAAGAGAGGGATGTGAAAGTGTCTCATGTGAAAATGCCATCTGTAAAGACAACTGAAGCAAATGTCAAAACTGATTACAAATCCCAAGACCCCAAAATAAAAACTGATTTAAATGTGCAAGTTCCAAAAATGGAGAAAGATATAAAATTACCAGAAGTTAAAATAAAGAGCCAAGAAATGGATATTGGTGAGACAAGAGGTGAAATTAAAATGCCTAAATTCAAAATGCCATCAGTGAATATTACAAGCCAGAAACTTACAGAGGGCACAAATACTGACATTAAAATGACAGGCCCTCAAATTGAAGGAGATACAGTTGTTACAGTGCCAAAGCTCAAAGGAGAAATAAAAACTCCAGTCATGGACATTGATATTGAAGGGAAAAAACCAGACCCAAAACTGAAGAAAAATGAGGATATCTCAACTAAAAGGATTGAAGGAGACATTAAAACATTTGACATTAAAATAAAAACAACAGAGATTGACCAAAAAGGGAAAGAGGGAGGTTTTGTAATGCCTAAAGCCGAAATGCCATCAATAAAACTAAAAGGCCATAAGATTGACTGCCAAGACATTGAGAATCTAAAAGATCTAAAAGGCACAAATCTTGAGGGACATGTGGACGTTAAAATGCCAAAAGTTACAGGAGACATAAAAGCTCCTGGTGTTGACATTGAAGACCCAGATAGTTACATTGAGGGTCAGATGGGAGGAATTAAAATGCCTAAATTCAAGGTGCCATCATATGGTTTAAAAGGTCAAAAGGTAGATGGTTCAGATGTTGACATAAGCATTCCAAAAGAAAACATTGATGTGAAAGCACCTGCTATTGATATTAAAGGGCCAAATGTTGAAATAGAGGGACCAGATGCAAAACTAAAAGGATCCAAAATCATTATGCCATCTATTTCAGGACCCCAAATCTCCATGTCAGATGTGGACTTCAATTTGACAGGCCCCAAACTCAAAGGTGATGTTGATGTCAATGCACCAAGACTTAAGGGAGACTTCAAAACCCAAGAAACTGAAATCAACATTCCAGAGATCGACATTGAAGGGCCAAGGGGTGGATTTGGAATGCCTAAAATAAAAATGTCATCACTGAACATCAAAGGTCCAAAAATTGAAAGCCCGGATGTTGACATCAGTCTAAAAGGCCAATCATTTAAAGGGGATGTGGATGTTAAAATGCCAAAGGTCAAAGGAGGCATAAATGCACCTGATGTTGATATTGAAGGCCCAGATATTGACATTGAGGGCCACAAAGGGGGAATTAAAATGCCGAAAGCCAAGGTGCCATCATTTGGATTTAAAGGTCCAAAAGTAGAAGGTCCAGATGTTGACATCAAACTTCCGAAAGCAGACATTGATGTGAAAGCACCTGACATTGACATAAAAATACCAGATGTTGATATTGCGGGACAAGATGCAAAACTCAAAGGTCCCAAATTCAACGTGCCATCTATGTCAGGGCCCAAAATATCCATGCCAGATGTTGATTTCAACTTGAAAGGCCCCAAACTCAAAAGTGATGTAGATATGAATGCTCCAAAGACAAAGGGAGAGATAAAAACACCTGACATTGACATCAATGCTCCAAAGATTGACAGTGAAGGGCCAAAGGGGGGATTTGAAATGCCTAAAATCAAAATGCCAACAATGAACATAAAAGGTGCAAAATTAGAGAACCAAGATTTTGACATTATCCTAAAAGGCCCAAAACTTGAAGGTGATTTGGACGTTAAAAAGCCAAAGATCAAAGGAGAAATTAAAGCATCTGATGTTGACATTGAAGGCCCAGACATTGACATTGAGGGCCACAAAGGTGGAATTAAAATGCCTAAATTCAAGATGCCATCATTTGGAATGAAAGGTCCAAA
>JARVLU010000952.1:16265314-16278121 GCA_031762415.1 Simpsonichthys santanae | reverse complement strand
CATCAGTGTATGAATGTGATAAAGCTCTGATTAGTCTCTTTAGAATGATTTGTTCAGTTCGCTTTGTACACATCTAGTAGAGTGGTGTATGAATGAGTGAAATAGGACACAGATTGTAGTTTAAAGAGCAATGACTGTCTTATGAGAAAGGTGATATGTAAGTACGTAGTCCATTTACCATTTTTCAACAGACTTTCCCCAAATGCATCCCAAAATTTGCAATAAATATTAAATTGCACTTGGAGTTTGTTTTAGGCATGACTCTGCTACTAACACCCCAAATTTTAGAGCAATACTTGCAAAATTGACTGAGTTTGAGCCATTTTGGTGTTTTCTAAGGTGGATAAACTACAATGGCTGTCCTAAATCTGGCTGGATCTAAAGGTTACTCAGTTAAAAATGCACATTTAAAGATTACTTTCTGAAGGTTTTATTAATATCTGTGCACTGGCCCATGAGATATTTTGCTAACAGATAGACAGGAAACACCAAAGTCCATGCTCAGTAATCCAGGGACACAATCAGTCTGGTCATCTGGACAGTTTATTATTTTTTTGTGCTGAGACATTTCACCTTCCATCCAGAATGCTTCATAAGTTTGAGGAAACACCAAACAAAACTGCTTCTTCCACAACAGTTTACTGTAAAGTGTGAGAAAAAAAAAAAAAAAAAAAAACTGTTATGTTGGTGCCAACATGGTCTCTGGGACACGCCCTCTCCCTTGTCCACAGTCATGTCAAACTAGTTCAAAACACCAAAGTCCATGCTCAATAATCCAGGTATGCAATCCAACAATTTTCAGTCAGGTCATCCGGACAGTTTCATTATTATTATTATTATTATTATTATTATTATTATTATTATTATTATTATTATTATTATTATTATTATTATTGCCTGTCATTGTGTGTGTGTGTCTGTTCATATGTTAGCAAAAGGCCTCATGAACCACTGGACAGATTTTAGTAAAAATTCTCAGAAAGTAATCATTGGGTGTACAACTACAACGGATTAACTTTTGGAGTCACCCCAACTCAACATGGATGCCACCACTAATTGATGTTGGCAAACACAAAAAATGGCTGTAACTCAGTGGAATTGACAGATATTGTGCTAACGTTTGGTTTAGCAGAAGCCAATTCTCATTTACAACACTTACACTTATTTACACTTACTCCTAACACTCCAAATGCTAAAGAATTGTGCAAGAACAAGGAAAGTAGCAGAAAGACTACTCAGACTGTTACTTTTTAATTGTAGGTCATTTTAGTTTAAAACTTGGGCATAAAAAATGATGGACAAAGTACTTGCTTTCAAAGAGTGCTAGGCCTTTAATCAAATGTTTCGTTTGAGTGAGCTTTGATTTAATTCAGTTCATTTTATTTATATAGCGCCAAGTAACAACAGGTCGTCTCAGGGCACTGATCATAAACATTCACATACATTAAAAAAGCCACTTAGTAAAAGTTATCTAACCATGGAAGCCTGTAGTT
The DNA here is from genome assembly GCA_031762415.1 of Simpsonichthys santanae. Lineage (NCBI taxonomy): Eukaryota > Metazoa > Chordata > Actinopteri > Cyprinodontiformes > Rivulidae > Simpsonichthys > Simpsonichthys santanae. The sequence goes on along the minus strand of JARVLU010000952.1, from coordinate 16,276,628 downwards.
TGCGTTGAATCTTCACGTCATTGCAGTCTCCCATCCTGAGCAAGTGCACTGGCAACAGTGGAAAGGAAAAACTCCCATTAAGTTCATCAAAGTTCATGCTCAATAATCAGGTAAAAAAGCCAACAACGTTAAATCTGATCCTCCGGACGGATTCTTTTTATTGAAACGTTTAATCTTTCATCCAACAGACTCTTTTGGATGAAAGACGATACGTGGCAACAAATATAAACCATCCAAAGGACCTGACTTAACTTTGTGTCCTTTACATTCGGTTCTTCATTTTATGACATTTAAACTGCAGATCCTCGGCTTCTTGTCAGTTCCTGCCAAACAAATCAAGCAGTGGCACCTGCCTTTGACGTGCCCGTCTTTCATCTTTTCAAGCAGGATTTAATCAATATTCATGCGAGGATCATACAGTTGTAGTTGAAGGTGGAGGGGGTTTCGTCATGTTTAATGCATTCCACATAAACTCAGAACTGTGCCAAGCTGGTCGTGTAGTTATTTAAAGTCCTTGATATCAAATACAATGTCCGCCCACAAGTTCACAACTGCACTGCACTAGATGTTCATTTGGGTGCATTAGGTCAAAGAACATAACTACTAACACATTTCGCCAAGTTCAGTTCTAAAAAACAGGCAGTTTCTCTGTGAGTAGCAAATTGACCAGCTAGCCTAAAACATTTGATTGTTGTACATGATTGTTTTGGATGGGTGTGCTTTGTACATGTCAAAAGCCTACTTTTCAACAGGAGTTTGGCTTGAAACACAGCAGTGAATGCTACCTATGGGACAGAGTTGGTTGGCAGGCTGTAGACTGAGGAAGTCCCCTGGATGGGGGACAAAATTAATTTAAAGAAACGGGTCCAGATGGCATGATTTAACCTTTTTTGTTGTTATCTACCTGGATAATTGAGCTTACAAACCATTTTATTAAATGCATTTAATAGTAGATCACATTTACTTGAAAAATACATCCAAGCATAAACCTTACAATTGTTTGGTCTTTTCTGAAAAATGTATTTCAGATTTATCTTGTAACGAGACTGGACATTTTTAGACATTTTTCCCGTTAAAGCGTGATGCAGGTGCAGCTCATCTTGTTCTGCATGTTCCAAGAGTATCTAGAAGGGCATGAAGGTATGTGTACCAGGGAGGCACACATCGGATGATAATGTAGTTTACCACAGCTGTCTGACATGGTGCAGCACATCTGGGATGCAGAGAGCAGCCAGATGGTGTCCTTGACTTCTGAAAGAATAGAAAAGGTTACCCAGCGTGGTCTCTTGTTACTTTACATTAAGCAGCACGCCCCTGCAACAGATTTTTTTTTTCCTGCAGTAGAACACATGGATGGTGTTTAATCTGCGTTGGTTTGTAACAATCCATGGAGGGTTGAGATCTTGGTTTTAATGATATTACAAGTTTTTAGATTAATTTTCTTTACTGTTTGCCCTTGTCATGTAAAATTTATGATGAAAATATGTTAATTTTGCAGATACTGAGCTAAAATTTGATTTGATATTAGCTGAGAGTCATTCTTTTTTTTTATTTTTTATTTTTCAATTCTTTTTTCGATGGCCTCCCTTCTCTCCTTACAGCCGAGAGTCATTCTGAACAAACACGTTGAGCCTTGCATATTGTGCAACATCTCTGATCAAACGTTTGTCAATAGCTGCTGACATCAGCCTTTGTCTGTTAGCGAAATATCTAATTTATTCTTAGTTCAGCAAATTCCCTGAAAGTATTTGTTGGATGGATACAGCTGATTAACTTTTGAAAGTAATTCAATTTAAGGAGGTCACAACAACAAGTTGAAACGCAGAAAAGTCTAAAGCCCAGTCAGTTTTACAGATATTGAACTACAATTTGATATGATTGAGCCGAGTCATCCTGAGTACCAGTATGTACCATGAGAACTAGCACTTTATGAGATCTCAGAAATTGTTCAAATTTAAAACTGTGGCATGAAAGGTGGTGGGGGATAGGCATCCTTTCAAGAAAATGCTGGTCTTTAATTACTGTACTGCTGTAGCTAGGTTAATTTTACTATACACCTTCTGTAAAAAGAACCTTTAGAGCAAAATGAATTGATGTAAATTACAGTAGATGAGCAAAATTCCTACCCCCAAGAAGATTTAAAGTATAATAGTGTGAATGCTTATGAAGCATTCACACTATTGTGATCCATTTTTCTTCCATTCATTTTTTGGCTCTGCTAATTTTAGCTTGTGCTCCTTTCAGCTCATTTCTTCAAGTTTCAGCTTTTCCACTAATTATTATTTTTATGCTAATTTAAGCTTTTTTCAAATAATTTCCACTGTGTTAAGCTAATTTTTGCTTCTTCCCCCCACTTTTCTGTGCTAATTATGCTTTTTCTACCTTTTCAGCTAGATTTTTTAGCACATTTTAGCTGTATTCAAATTAATTCAAACTGTTCATGGTAATCTCTGCTATTTTCAGCCTGATTAACTTTTATCAGCTAATTTCAGCTTCTTATGTTCCTTTCAGGTTATTTCTGCTAGTTTCAGCTCTTTCTTCTATTTCAGCTACTTTTTAATTGTTTTGTGCTTAATGTGGCTTTTTCAGCTAATTCCTTTTTTTTTTAATTTTGTTTAGCTTATTTCAGCTCCTTCCACTTCCTATGGATAATTTAAACCTCGTTCTACCTTTTCAGCTACTTTTCACCTATTTGTTGCTAATTTCAGCTTTTTGAGCTGATTTCCTATGATTTTTGTGCTCATTTCTGCTTATTTAAACCTAATTCAGCAAACACGTGTTCTTTCAGCTTTCTTCTGCTAACTTGGGCTTGTTTTCCCATTTCAGCTACATTTCAGCATGTTTGTTTTAGATAATTTCAGCTGTTTTCAGCAAATTCTTCAACAATAAGCATTCACACTGCATGTTTACAGGAAATAGAAGTTCTAATAGACTTTTCATTAATGAGTTTATCAGTTATTTTATGTTGTCTCATTGACATCTAAACATTTTTTCAACACATTGAAAACAAGATACACTAGCAAAAAAACAAAACAAATAGCTCAATAAATTAGTCTTAAGCTGTAACTGAAATAATTTAAATAATCCTTTCCCATCGTTATTCTTGCAGTCATTTCAGTCATGCTAACAAAACAAGAGAACAATGTTAATTATATTGCAGTTATTAATATGTCACACTGCTGTTCAAGCTCAAGACTGTAATAACACACCGGACCCCCACCCTCACCACACATACACACAAAAAGGAAAAATTTGGGCATTTTTTGAAAGATGCAAGTGATCTAACTGGTTGAGTCCAAATGCTGTGGGTGGATGAGAGCACCATTATATCCAGGTTTGCCTCTCTCCTTTGTCCTTAAAGTGGAAATTAGAAATCCAAAGCTAGGCTGGATTTAAATATTTTAAACCACTCTATTTTTTTTAATACAATGGTTAAAAAAAACAAGATATTGGGATTTATTTGGGAAAAGGAGGCACAAGACATTATCTATGATACAGTTATCTTGATCAAAATCTACCTTTATTGTTTTATGACCCATTGCCAAAGGCAAAGGTAGAGCAACAATGGTTTTGCCTCCATCTATGTGCTTGTGTTTGCATCATAAAGATTTTGGCTAAACTTTCAGAAACTAATTATTAGTTAACATTTTTAAGGCTTTACCATAAAAGGTGGAGGGGGATATGCATCACTTTAGGGAATGTTTGAATCTGAACGTGTAACAGGATCTAACTTATCAACAGTGGTGCAGGTTTAAGTTAATCCAGGTTTATTAAAATGTCAAACAGAAAAAAAAAATGCTGCTTTCTGCTGTTCTGACTGGAGAACAAGCAGCTTATCCACCTTGAAGGTTGATCAGGATGTAGTTTTTCACTTTAATCGCAGGAGCTTTCAAGAAAGTGACTGAAAGAGAATATGTTTTTCTGCATGGCTACCTTACATTGAGACGTCTCCCCCATGGGATTCTGTTTGATGTGAGACCAGCAGACGGTGCGGGTGTATGCTGGTGTGAAATTAATTTCTCTTGCTTTTGATGGTGTGAGTTTATGTCTGTTATAAAAGAGACGTCTTTGCCCTTTTTTTAGTTAATGCACTTATTGCCTGCCACCAAAGGCAAAGGTGATATTGTTCTTGCCCGTGTTTGTGTGTGCATGTGTGTGTTCCTTCGGTTGTGGCGTTATCACAATATTTCAGAAACCACCAGACAGATTTTAATGAAAGTTTCAGCAAGTAATTATTTGGTGCACAGCTACAACTGATTAACCTTTGGAGTCAACATTATTCATGACCACCGTAACTAAGCCATCGCAGGGAGCACAAAAATGGAAATAACTCAGCAAATTTTACATATGTTAAGCAAAAATTTGGCACGTTAGTAGTGGAGATGCACCCCCATAATATCATATCATAATATCAATCTGAGCGCTGATTGATATTGGGAGTGGTGGCGCAGAAGAAGGTGAGCTTGTGATCGGAAGATTGCCGGTTCAAACTCCGGTACCGACAACATCAAAAATGTGGGTGGGATAAGTGCAGCAGTCACACCTGTCTCCACCCTTATCTGCCCCACTCTGGGCCCTTGAGCAAGGCCCTTAACCCACACCATCTGCTCCCTAACAGGTCTCTCTGGAAAATGAGTTCTCGTGGCTCAATAAGACTAACCTGGATAAATAAAGGGTAAATGAAGAAAAAAATCCACATTTCTCTAGAGCCTGTCTTGTGTGGGATTTCTCCTTCTGTCTGGTTCCTGAATCAGTGTGGATGCTGTCTGCTCTGTGATACAGAGTCCTGATGACTCCTAATTTGTGCTCCAGAGGGTGATGGGAGTCACTGCAAATACTGGTCTGTGTGGGTGGGTTTGCGGTGCACCTCAGTTTGCAAATATCCTCTATCAGAAACTGAGACCTCACAGTCCAAGAAAGCCAACCTGCCATTTTTTTTACATCTTCTCGTGCTGATTAACTTTTGGAGCCACCCTGTTGGTGACTATTACAGCCAACTGAGTTCAAGAAACACAAACATGACTCAGCCTACTTTACTGCCACAGAGTTAACATTTGTTGTGGTAGTAGCAGACACTGATTCTCAACACAGTCTTTGAGCACCAACATTTTTCACAATATCACAATATTACATCAGATATAATCTTATTTACAAGGTTTAAGCAGAATGGCTGGAAGTCCGTCCCTTTTCAGCAAACGATTATCGTCTAAAACCCTTACAAAGGAGTAGGCAGGCAATATGCATTCCCTTAAAAAAACATTACTTTTATTTTTTTTTGCAGCTGGCTTTATCCCTCTGTCACATTTCAAGCAAGCAGCAGTTTCTACTTTAAGGTGTGACCTCATCATCCCGGCTCCATGGTACCTCACCTCCCTTTAGCAGCAAGAGCCACGTTATCACTCCCAAATAGAGAAACATGCATGTTCTCACACTGAGCAGCAGCAGAGGAGTCCAGAAAGGGCTTAAGAGATCTTCTTTCTATTCCAGGATATATGTGTCCACCTTTAACAGAGTGTGTGTACGGTGTTGGTGTGTTCACAGGAGAGACGAGCAAAGAGGGAGAGAGACAGCGAACCAGAGGAGGCGAAGGGGAGGGAGGATAGATCATGCATGTGCATTAACTCAGCTCCAGCTCCAGCAGCAAACAGAAACAGCAGCAGCACAGGAGGGAAGGAGAGGAAGAGACAGATGAGGAGGGAGAGTTGGAGGGAGGCTTAGGAACAAAAGCTGCCGAGAGCTGCTTTATTTCTCCGCTGAAAAGAACAACGAAGGTGTAACACAAGGAGGAGGAGGTGGTCATGATAGTAGTGAGACAATAACGGGGGAGAGGAGGTGCATTGTTAGTCAGAGCTCTTCTCTTCTCTGCTCTCCATGTTCTTTGGGACTCAACACACCACTGCCTTCGTCTCTCCAAACCCAGAAGAGGATGTCCGTGTCAGGAAAGAAGGAGTTTGACGTGAAACAGATCCTCAGGCTCCGCTGGCGATGGTTCAGCCATTCATCCCAAGGTTCTGCCGGTGGTGGAGGGGGTGGCGGCAGCGGTGTGGGAGGCTACATCCAGCAGGATGGCCTGGACCACAGAGGGACCCCTGTCCAGGGACGTCTGAAGAGCCACTCAAGAGAAAGAGGCTTCGGGGGATTGAGGAAGACCAACAGCCCCGTTCACAGCGTCATGCCACCAACGCCTGGGCCAACACAGGTCTACGTCAGGACGGGTCATCAGTCGTGGCATCACCTGCCGAACACCATCCAAGGCCTGCAGGTGAACGAGGAATCTCCAAAGAGCATCTCCTCTCCCAGTTCTGCAAGGAAAGAGGAAACGAACTCTGGCCAGAAAGATGTGAACAGCAGCACAGAGGAACCTGCAGAGGTGGATGCCAAAGACAGGTATGACTTCAGAGCTAATTTAGGAGAAAAAAGTGTCTCTTTTTAGCACATGGTTAATAATAATAATAAAAAATATCTGACTTTTACATACTATTTAAGGAACTTGTGTTGCTTTAAAATTTCAAAGTAACAGTGCATCTGTTAATAATAATAATAATAATAAAAAAAAACTAATGGAAAGTTGGTTCCTGATGCAGCATCAAGTAATTAAAATGAAACATATCTGTCTATCAAAACACTAAATAAAATAATCAATAAATCAGTTCATAGCTCATTCAGCTTATTTATCCTGAAACTCGAGAGCTATACATGTTTTACTTTTAACTTATGGTTTCAGTGCTGTCCTGCATGAAGAGCCTAAAAACAGTTTTCAAAATGCAGTGTGAATGCTGCAGGCTGAACAACTTTGATGAAATTAGCTAAAGAAGCTGAAACTGAATAATCAAAACAAGAAAAAAATAAAAGTGCAACACAAGTCAAAAGCTAAAAGAAGTAGAACACTGGCTAAAAGCAAAAGGGAGCAAAGCTCTAGCTAAAACCAAAATTGTGCAAAATGCTAAACATTTGTTAAAAGGTAAAAGTTCATAGTAGAAGGCTGGACCAACGTAATAAACAAGCAAAAGTTTTGTTGAACGTAAATACTAATAATAAAAGAAAATGCTGACTAAACACAGTAAGTTAGGTCAAAGATAAAATTAGCAACAGATTAACTAAAAGTAGCAGAAGTTTAGCTACAAACCAAAAGTACTGAAAGGCAAGCAAAAAATAAAGATTACAAAAGTGTTAATAATTCAAAGTATCATTAAGTTGGCTATAAGCTAAAAGAACAAAAGGCAAGCTAAGCAATAATAAACAAGGCAAATTGCAAAAGAGTAGCTGAAAGCTAAAGGTAGCCAAAGCTTGTTAAAAGTAATAACTGCTAGCTAAATGCTAAATGTAGTAAAAATTGACTAAAAGCTAAAAAATGCAAAGGCTGGCTAAAAGCTACTAGCAGCAAAAGCATAGCTAAAAGTAGAGCAAATGCTAGCTAGAAGCTAAAAGTAGCAGAAATGCTGGTAAAAGCTAAAAGTACCAAAAGGCTAACTTAAAAACTAAAAGGAAAAAGCATAACAAAAAGAGCATATTTGCTGAAACTGACTCCAAAAAGGAACAAGTATTTGAAGGAACTAAAGAAATCTCAATGAATTGCTGAGCAAAATATTTGTAAATGAAATTAAATTATTTGAACAAAAACAGTTACAAAGTCCAATGTAATTAGTGAGGACGCATCTCCTGAATGAGTTGAACATTTTGAATATATGAATGACAAAAAAATGCACAGTGATGTAGTTAATTGCAAGCAACATGTGGGGAAATAAGAACAGAACATGAAAAACCAAAGTGCACACAAGTATTGTGTTCCATGTTTCACTCAGGTCCCCTCTGCTGCCTTCGTGGCTCACCTGGGGGACAGCTCCATCCCATCCTCCACAGCATGCAAGGCAGGATAAACCAATAACATGTCTCTTTAATTATTCATTGAACTAAAAGCCGGGGCCTTTGCTTCTTTCTTCTCTTCTGTTCTGCGGCGCGGATCACGCTCTGATTGCACCTTTGATTCCTCTGTTTAGCTTTCACACGAGTGCATTTTCCCATGTAATGAAAAGTGGAAGAATCACTAAATCACATAACGCGTCTCGGATCTATAAAAAGCCGCACAAGTCAAATCACATGCATTATCCAGTGAGCCTGTTTATGAGCTAAAGGCTATCACAGCTAGTGAATCGCACACAATCCAAATCTGCTCGTAAATCCTTACGCTAAACCAATTTTCCAGGGATAAATCCCATTTTCTGCATCTCTCTCTGCGTTGCAGTCCTCTCTCTGTCGTCCTTGTCGGGCTACATCTTGTTCCAGGTAGTAAACAGGTTCGAGATGTCAGTCTGTTTGTGTGTGTTTGTGTCTGGCAGAAGACTAAAAGCACATCACATGATAGATGAAAAGACCAGTTCTCCTTTTATCTCATGTCTGTGACATTCTGATGCGATTGATCCGTAAGCTTCACTGATTCCCGAGCGCTTTTTTTGTTTGCACCTGGCCATGAAAAGAACAATGCAGGTAAACCTGTCCCCTTTGTTTTATAGAGAGCTAGCGGTGTGTTTCCAAACAGCCAGCCTCCCTACCCACACACTGCAAAACGTGTCGGTGTGGGTTGAATGAATGCCACAGGCAGTGGATGGTTGGTGCTCCCTGAACTGAGCATGAATTATTCTGAGCTGAGATACGGCTTTAGAGTCAACTCCACGTTCGGATCTTCCTCGTGTCGGCATAATTGGCAGATTTTCATGTTTTGGAGCTCCTGTGTGTGAAACGTGCATGCATAAAAGATGTGCCTCAGAGTGAAAATGTGTTGCTCTCTGGCTCTCAGGATCCTTGAGTTCATGTTAGCCATGTAAAAAATAATAAAAGAAGCACATCCAGCAGTTTTTGACAATGATACTAAATTATTGAAAGGGTTCTGCTATGCTGGATCATAAATATATCATATAGTCTCCACTTTTTTGTCTGTTAATTTATGATTTTAATAATGTTGGATTATCTGAATGTGTTTTTACTCTTCAGACTTTTAACAGTTTGAGCAAACCATTAACTTTTACATTTTAAATGCCACCCTGTAGCATTGCTAACGCTACCATGCCATGAAACTGAAAGACAAATCAGCTCCTCTTTGTCATCCCCAGCATACGTGCCTTTATCTGTTAGCAAAACATCTCCTGAACCAGCAGACTGATTATTATGACACTCTCAGAAATAATTTATTGAATGTACATCTATAACTTAATAGTGTTTGCAGTCAACCCAATTCAAGATGTCCCCTACAGATCATCAACTTTACCAATCACAAAAATAGCTATAATTCAGTCAGATTCATAGATATTTGGTACAAATATTAACATGGAAGAAGCTAAAATTCATCCCCAACACATACTCTGAGCACAAACTGTTGCACAAGATTTTCATAGAAAAATGTTGGCATTGACTGTTGGAGTCAATCCTACATGTCTGTTAGCAAAATATCTCATGAACAGCTGAATTGATTTTAATAAAACTCTCTGAAAGAAATTAGTAGATATACTTATAGAACTGATTCACTTTGGAAGGTAATTTGATTAAAGACGGTTTCCACAGCTAATTGACCTTGGCAAATGTAACACTGTCCGTGAGTCAGTCAGTTTTACAGATGTTAAGACAAAGTTTGTTGTGATCGTAGCTGAGCGTCATCCCTAAGACACACTCTGAAAACGAATACATTTCACATGATCTTTAATTTAAATTTAAGCATGTCAGTTTGCTGCTAATGCGCATCTCCTCAATTAAACTGGTCTCATTACACGTGAAGCTTTTATTGTGTAAAAATGCATGAATACACTTTTATAAAGCATTCCAAACCACAAATGGGAAAAAAACCCCATTATATATAAATATAAAATAAAAATCCCATTTCTCATTATCCCCCTGCATTCAGTAACTGTCTGTTGCATAATTAGAATCATGGCCGATGGAAATAAAGCTGCTCAGTAGCGGGAACTTCATCTGTAGATGTTTAGTCTGAAACGGACCAGTGGTTGTGTGACACATTACGGCTGACACCTTCATCTGTCGCTACGCAGGATGTCACTGAGATATGTACATTTATTTACCTCACCAGCTGGGTGGCCCGATTACGTCGCACACCATGAATCCCTGACACCTAATTTGTCACAATCTCTCAGGCTGAATCTAGGATTTCATTCTGGCAGTTGTGAAAAATACAAAAGTTTTGCATGTCGTTGAAAAACGTGTCTTTTTAAGCTGCGTGTGTGTGTGTGGACCCCTCGACGAGCTTCATACACGCTGTTTTCAGCCATCTTATCAGTTACGTTAATTTGTTTAAATTAACGTGGTTTCTCGCTCCTTACATTAACGTTTCGCGCTGCTGTCAAACCGAATTAACGAGCAGTATCGATGAAAACAGCTCAGCGTTTGTGGCTGTACCATTTAAAAGAATGTGGGATAAAATACAACCAACGATTGGATTTAATATAAGATTTTTATTCCTGCTCCCAACAGCGAAAGGGCACTAATGCTTTTTTTCTGTGTCTGTGTGATTAACCGAACAACTTTTAGTCACTGAGATTCAAGATGGCTGCCACTGCCAGCTGACCTTAGAAAACACAATAATGATTACAGCTCAGTCAGTTTTACAGATATTGAACTACTTTGTATTTGATATGACAGTAAGTTATTCACAATACAGAGTCTAAGTGCCACTCGTTTCACAAGATCTTTGCTTAAAACTTTATTATTAACTGGTTGAGTCAACACTGTTTGTCTGTTAACAAAATATTTTGTGAATAAATTTGAATGTAACTCATGGATATATATCTACTTTTAAAAGGATCTCAGTTCAATTAGACAACACAACAATGGTTAACACTTAATAAGTTTTAGAGATCAAAGTTCATTCTGAATAATCCAGGTAAAAAAAATCCAACCAAGTTCAGTCAGGTCATCTGGACGGTCTCTTTTTTTGTTATTGTTGAGACGTTTCATCCTTCATCCAAAGGACTTCATCAATCTGAGGAGCCACAACAAACTCAGTCCCAAAAGCAGCACACTCACATAGTGGGCCAACCAGTTTACTGATGAAAAGATGGTTTCTGGGGCCCACCCTCTCCCCTGTTGACTCCTCTGAGGCAGCCCTGGCCAAAGTGGTTTAAAACATCAACGTTCATGCTCAATAATCCAGATACGGTACAAATCCAACAGAGTTTAGTCAGGCAGTCAGGTCATCTGGATGGTTTCTTTCTTTTCTTTTTTTTTTTTTTTTTTGGATGTTTCATCCTTCATCCAAAGGACTTCATCAGTCCAAGGAGCCACAACAAAATGAGTCCCACAAGCAGCACAC
>JARVLU010000952.1:16223820-16233957 GCA_031762415.1 Simpsonichthys santanae | reverse complement strand
AAGTTTAAAAGTGGTATGAGGCAGCAGGTGATATGCATTCCTTATAGCAGTGCTATTATTTCTTGTGTGTGTGTGTGCGTGCGTGCGTGCGTGCGCGCGTGTGTGTGTGTGTGTGTGTGTGTGTGTGTGTTGGCCTTTACATGAGTTGTACCTGACCAGGTTGTGGTGCATTCCAGATAAAGGTTACAACATAGAATGAAAACATGAAACTAAATGAAATCAGTCATACGGATACTTTTTAACCTTAGACCTGTGAACATGTTTTTTTTTCCCCTGCAAATAACAAAAAGTAAGAGTTAAAAAAAGAGAATGCTTTAAAGCAGATATAAACATGTTTACAGACAAATACATTGGGTAGCTTGTTCTATTTCAAATAAAATTTTGATTTGCTCCATAAAGGTGGGCCTTCCTGCAGTGACAAGTGCATCTCAATCAACACTCATCACGTTCGTCCATCATGTGTCACTTCTGCTTGTAAAAAAAAAGGCAGCACAATAATGAATAACCGCTGAGCTTGCAATCGATGCTTCATGTGCACAGAGACTTGTTTATGATGTGTCAACTTACCACAGAAGATTGAGCTGCTAGGAGGCAGATGGTTTCCAGCATAAGAAAAATAAATTTTTATTCCCAGAACTGAACTCCCAAATTGCCTTGATTAATTTTACATGGTGCATCTAATTAGCTGGTTTGGTAACTTTAGCAACCAGTCGGTTCTGGAGGAGCCACCTGGGTTTACTTTAGCACTGAATCCCTCAATGTGAGGATGTTTCATTTCCTTTATTTTTTTTTTATTTTTATTTTTTTATTACAGTTGATTTGTAATAGCTGTCTGAAAGCTCTTTAGATGGAGCGATAATGGTTAAATAAGGTGAAAAGGCCAATTAGTAAATCATTTTTTAAAAAATTCACAAGATTAATAAACTCAAAGAGCAAAGTTTGGAAACATGTAACTTCCCCTTCCTTCCACCAACCAGACTTCAAAGGTTGTGAAACTTAATACAGTAACCCGAATTACAGGTATATATGATGTGACTAACAGGTTAAATAATTACATTTCATCTTTATTTTTAATGTGGCGCTAAAAATACTCTGGTAATGCATTCAAGCACAAAGGCAGATCCTCTACTAAGCTGAAAAATTGGATAAGTACACTATTTTGACTTTCTGTGGTCAGATTTATTTTTCTTTATCATAAAATAAGAAAACGTTCAAACCCTTCAACAAATAAAATATGTGGGATAAAAGTAGAGTTATATTAGATACTATATCATCTTCATGCAAGGAAATTAATAAAGAATATTTATAGCTTTTCATATCCAAGATGTAATAATTTTCAATTAAATTAAGAAAAACACTGTTAACTTTATTTGATCTGCTTTTAAGCTTTATCTCCCTTTGACTGTAAATGAATTATTTCTCTAACAGCATTTCTAATAATTTCTTCCTTTTTTTTTTTTTTTTTTCTTTTCCCAACCACTTTAGTTTGATTTTGTGAGCTGTCTGAATGTTTGTAACCATTTCCAATGGTCCAACTGGTTTCAGTAATGGTCACATGGCTTTGTTTGGCAAATGAATGACAATAAAATCAAAAGCTGCTTCACAATCGTTTGAGTTTTAAGTCTAATTTTTCTTTTTAAGAGGCAATGTTTTTCATTAAATGGTAAATGGACTGTACTTATACAGCGCTTATCTGTCTTTTAAAGATACCAGTACTCAAAGAGCTTTATTCTACAATCTGTGACCTCATTTACCCATTCATACAGCACTCTACTAGAGCTATACAAAGAGTAATCAGTGCTTCATAATATTCGTACATGGATGGGACACACGTTGGAGGCAATGAGAGGCTCAGTGTCTTGCCCAGGGACAATTTCAGCATGTTGCAATCGAACCTCCAACTCTTGCATTGGAGGACGACTGCTCTAACCATTCAGCCACATCCGCCCCTAAAAGCAGACTTAATGAGTGGCTGAAGAAGATGTTATTAATTTGACAAGCAAACAATGAATATGCAAACTGAAAATATTACAGTACATACTACACATGCACTTTGCCTGAATCACAAATTAGCATCTTTGACCAATGTAATATGTGGCAGGGTTATTCAGGATCTCACTGTTCCGTCATGGAGAGAATACTGTTTGGTTTGAGAAGCTCAGGGTTTCATCTCTGCTTTATGCCGATGATGTAATGATGTGTACACCGAGACAGTTCACAGCTGAGTTTGAAGCAACTCAGCTCTTCTACTTGTAAGTCTGAAGCCATGTTTCTCTATTGTTTAAAGGATTGGCCCCGCTGGGTCCAGAGTGAGTCCCTGCCTGAAGTGGAGGAGTTCAAGTATTTGGGAGCCTTGTTCATGAATGATGTAGACTGGAGTGCCAGATGAACGGATGGATCAGGGCTTCATCCTCAGTAATGAAGACACTGGTTTGGTCTCTTGTTGTGAAGGAGGAGCCTTAATTACCTTTAGGCTCAGCTCTCCATTTACTGGTCCACTTACCTTCCATAAAATAGCAGCTGTGGCTGAGTGGTTAGAGCAATCGTCCTCCAATGCGAGAGTTGGAGGTACGATTCCACCAGCAGCCACATGCTGAAGTGTCCCTGGACAAGACAATGATGCCCTCATTGCCTCTGATGTGTGTCCCATCAGTGAATGAATGTGATAAAGCACTGATTAATCTCTTTAGAATGGTTTGTTCCATTAGCTTTCTAGAGATCTAGTAGAGTGATGTATGAATGGGTAAATGAGGCACAGATTGTAGTGTAAAGCACTTTGAGTATCTTGATAAGATAGAACAGTGCTATATAAGTACAGTCCATTTACCATATGGTTATGCGGTATGGATCAGGACTGAAAGAACAATATCCTGGAAAGAAGGAACCAAAATTAAGTTTCCTGGGATCTCTGGGCTTAGCTTTAGAGATCTGGTGATGAGATTTATCAACCAGGGGGAGCTCTGAGTTAGTTGCTGCTCCTCTGCATCAAAAGGAGTCAGGTGAGGTGGTGCTGATCAAGATGTGTCCTGGATTTCTCCTTTAGAAGTTATCAAGACATATCTGACTGGAATGAATCCTCGAGGCAGAACTAAGTCCCGCTCTCTATCTTTTCTAGTCTAGGAACATCTTGGGATCTCCCAGGAGGAGCTTGATTGAAATGTTTGGGTTTCCCTTCAGACCCTTCTAACTGTTGACTCCATGCTGCAGAAAATGTACGGATGTATGGACAGATGGTTTCAAATGCAGCACATTGAGAAAAAAATGTAAAATAAAATAAATAAAAAACAGTGACTGACCTGGTGATTAGACCTTTAATCCTTTAATAAAACTTTTTTTCATCAAGTCTTTGTTGAAAATAAAAATTATTTTGCAATGTTCTGCTCACGTTCTAACCATCGCAACAAGTCAAAGTATTTTTTTTTCCTGCAGTTTTTATTATTTCCTTTTTTTTTTTTTTTTTAATTTATCGTAAATGATGACTAAAACTGGAACTGTTTACCCTGTTCTCTTCTGGTCTTTTTTTTTTTTTTTTACATACAAATAATAATAATAAAAAATCCATGTAAATCTTTCTGCAGTGCCTTTGTACAGTATTAAAAAAGTCCTGACAGATGTGAGTGATTTCAGGAACAAAAAAAAAAAAAAAAAAAGACCATACATAAAAATTGTAACGGATTACTTTAATCTTCAAATCACTTTAAATCCTTTACATGCATCCAATGTTTTATGTATATATTTTAATTTCAAAATCCCATAGACAGAGAGGTCAAACTTTTAATTTAATTCACCAGATGCAGCTCTGTACCTTCATCCATGAACAGGAAAAGGACAGTTGTGCACACAAATGAAATTATTGAGAAACTAAAAATATAAATAGTGACGCAGTAAACCGAGCACTTCTGCCACAGAGTTGGAGCTTCAGCTAGAGGTCCATACTTACCTACAGATGACAGAGACATACAGTACCACATTTGATTTAATCTTTTTTTTTTTTTTTTTTACCTCAGGCAATCCATATCACACCGCAAAACCCACAACGCAGACTTATTGCCAGAAGGATCGCCCACGGTGGACAAAAGCTGAACCTTTCATATCCTCCTGAAGCCTGGTGTCTGAATCTGATGGTGTACATATGCAGATAACAACTTCAAAAGACTAATTCTCATCTTCCCAGACATTTTATTTTTCCTTTACAGAAAAACCTCTTGTACCGAAAGCAGCTTTCCTCATATAGCCCTTAGCTTGGTGAGAAACTTTCCTTTTGAACGAGTCCTGAGGCTCATTCCTGATGCGCCTTTTTGATATGCAGAGGCGCTAAATTATTTAGCTCGAATCTGTGTTTAGTTGTAGAATGGAGTTGGAAGGAATACTAAAGCACATTTAGTTACCATCTTTGAAGGCTACTTTACTGTGAATTTAATGCATGATATTGACCTTGTAAATTGTAGGTTTTCATACCTGAAGATTACATAACGTAATGTTTCCCCTGACTAACCCTTTAAGCACATCATATATTAGTGAGAGAAAATTTGCACAGAGATATTTCTCCGGGGAGTGGTGCATGTGAGCTGGCTTTTAATGACCACCGTGCATATGCTAGATTATCACCTAAAATGGAAGACGTGGGACGAGGATAATTTATTAGGGTGTAAAAAGGAGGCACTGCTAATGATAATGCGTGAATATCGTTTTTGGACAAATAACGAAAGTCATTATTTTAACCTGATCAGTCCTATTCTTGCACTGTTCTGTGTGCTTTATGTCCTTCACAGTGCAGGAAACCAGACATCCCAGCATGCCTCGGGCATTCCAACATAGCTGCCAGCAGGATGCAACACTGCAAAAAAAGGTGCTGCCTCTTTAAGTCTCCTGTGTGGCATGTTAAGCAATGGTAATCTGCCGCAGTGCAGACAGTAAATTCCACATAACTAGTGTCGCCCTGATGTTGGAGCTGGATGGAATATTATATCAACAGATGGAGGGATATCTGCATGAAGGCCACAACCTCCGTAGTTCTTTACGTACACAACAAAAGGGCAAAACCTGACCCTGACGCAGTGTTACGTCTTTTTCATTGAGGGGAAACAAAGAGGACCCTGCTTTAGTTATTTCATCTGTCTTAGTGCCGCCTGGCTGGTCGGCATGCAATTCATCTACTCGCTGCAACAATGAAGCTCGATGCTATGGCACATCTGAAAGCCTGGGCTCTAGTCCCAGTTCTCAAAAGCTTAATAGAGTACCGTGCGGAGTGATGTAATGCTAAAACATTGCAAAACTTGAGTGCTTATACCAGCTTTACTGGGGGTTGGTGTGTGTGTGTGTGTGAGAGGAGGGGCGGCTACAGATAGCGAGGGAAAGAGACAGCAGAGGACTCAAAGGGCCTGATTACTGCATATCATCTGCAATACAACTTGTAGCACACAAATCTCCAGTGAGATCCCCCATACTGCTGGAGTACGATAACAGCAATGAAAAGCTAGTTTGTGTTCTGGTGCTGGTTTAATGCAGCCGCCTCACAGTTTTAAGGAAAGTCATGTTCTCTGCATGACTTAGACAGCAACTCTGCAGCTGTTTGACAAACTAAAAGCCATTTCAGGCTGTCACAAGGCATATTTCTTTTTGAAATACCCTGTGGCAAGGACTTGTAATCCATAACAAAGAAATGATATTATACACAATAAAGTGAAAGAGGCATACCAAAGCTGCCCTGCACTAAATGTGGGTTTTGTTCATTTTCTTCACATTAAAAAAAAAAAAAAAAACATGTTAAACTGTTTTTTTTTTAAACTCCTTTCGTTTCTTTGAGCTTCAGAAGATTAGAAGATGGAGTTCTATAGCAAGCAAAGTAACTTGTTAAGACCTGAGCAACAAAGATGCTACATGCTACATAAGGAAATTCATTTTATTTTACATCACAACAAGCTGGAAAATGAAGAAAATAAATTGATTCACTCAGATCCAAGTGCAGACTAGCAGCTTAAATGTTTTCAGCTGTGCTGGACAAGTTGAATAAAAAGAAACCAGATGACTACATCTTTTTTTTTTTAAACAATTGTGAAATAACATAAAACATCTTGTTTTAGAAAGTTTATGCAACCCGCATGTCAAATTCATCATTGAAACCAGTTAAATTCAGAGTATTAAGGTTTTATTTGTCTGTTGATTCCATCTGTGGTCCAAAAGCAACAGTTCAGATACTTTAAAGTGTGGATTTGTGGAAATATTCTGAACAATTATTACCTTACCTGTTGCAGATAGCACTTTGAAACAACTCATTTTGGAGAAAAATATTTTAATTCTGCCCAAACTGATAAGCAAAAAGCTAGTTTGAGTCAAAGCAGATTATTTCCACCTTAAAACAACTTTAATCTGAAATAATTTGCATGGTTCTAGCTATTGGTATTCTGTAAACCTTTACGCTTTCATCAGTTTTACAGCTGTTTACGAATGATTTATGGATATTCGCAGGCTCTTTTAGTGGCAACAGTAGCTAGCTGTAGCACTTCTGGTGCAGCTTGTGCTCTTCCATCAGGAACACCACAATATTTTTGCTAGAATCAACATACTATGTTAAACTAATGACAATGTAAGGGTTTACAAATTAGCATTTGCAAAAATTACAATTAGTTTTTTCCATTGGAGTTTATTTTTTATGATTTTATGGCAGCAATAAACTCTGAATTTAGCTTCACATAGACTAGTTTTAGTTTGTCAGTCCAATCAGAATCAAGCTTTTTTTTTTTTTTTTTTAATTTAGGTTGTTTAAAAAAATTATCTACATGTATGGCATTATTTGTTCAAACACTATGCAGAACCCTACATTAAATACATAATCTAAACTGTGCCTTAACTCCTTTCACTGAAATAAAAATGCTCATGAATACATCAGCAGTGTTTTAATTTTTTTGCACATCAACATCCAAATTGCATTAAATCATTAGGAAACATAACTGCAGGTTATATTTTCAATTATGAATCTGAGGAAAACATTAGACCCATGTTGTATGTGGGTTTTAAAAGGTCTCATCGGGACACTTTACTCCGTGGCAAGTCTTTATTATTGCATGGTGCAGAAATCAATTACGGCTTTATTGAGATTCTTAATCCCTTTAGAGAAATTCAGTAAGGAGCACTTTGCATTTTTTTTTTTTTTTTTTTTTACAGGTCATCATAATTAAAAAAGACAAAAATATTGCTTGCAAAAAAAGTGCCAAGGAAAAGTTGCGGTATTAATAATAATAATAATTAAAAAAAAAAGATTTAAAACACCAATTTAATGCTGAAAAGCACAGAATAAATTACTTTTGTGACTTTTCTGAGGTCGTATGACAAACTTTGTGTCAAACCTTCAAAGCTGATTTTCTATTTCTATTCAGATTCCAAACCAATTTGTTGCAGTCCATAGAAACATGCTCTTTACTATGCATGGATTCTAATACTCTTGGCCCTTTTTGGACAAAAGGCAGAGTCGAGAGCCAGGGGCATTTCATTTCATGCACTGTCTCCTCAACCCCAGATGTTCACCTCAAAAACATCTCCACCGATACAGGTAGAAGCTTAATGGCCTGCAAACTGCCCCGAGCCTAGGTAATGAAATGCAACCTCCGTATAATTTTAATTGAGAACTCTGGATAGAAACCAAATGATAATGTGCCCCATGCATGGGAAGTTTTCAAGCACAAGTGAAATCTGTATCTGGTGTGTAAGTGCATTGTGAGCTGTAGCAAATGGGATTTTCTTCCTCGTGAGCCTTTCTTCCTTTTAATTGTGGATTGCATAGTATAATAATCAGGTTGGCCACGGCTTAACATCAGGTAAATGAGGCAGAGTATGTACACACCTCTGAATGCACAAAGGTGCTCCATATTTACAATCCAATCTGACAGGCTGCCTATTAGAAGCCATAAAGCTGCTCAGCTGTTAGATAAAATACCCCCAATAAGCCACGCCACGCCTCTCTCCACCTCAGTGCAAATACAAACCCAATCCTGATTCATCTTAAGGCCCTCGTTGTTATTACATGGTTTCTCAGAGTTGTTGGTTTTAATTTTTTACTTGAAGACTCACAACAATAATGCTTACATCAGCTGGTTTTCTTTAGCAGAGCTGCTACAGAACAATATGCTATTTGTGAAGATAGAAAAAATGCAAGACAGAAAAAAGATTAATTTATGTAAAACCTGTGCATCGTTCCATCTAGAGTTACAGTTCTCTATCTAAACTGCAAGATTATATCATGATTTGGCTCATTGCTGAATCGGCGTACACCCCCGGTTTTCTTCAAGGGCTCAAATATTGTAATCATTAATTTAAGAAGCAACCAAAAAAAAAAACAAAAAAAAAAAAAAAAACTTGGCTGGGCTCAGTTTTTCCCAGCCAATGATTGTCTGCTGCCAAAAGATGAGACAATCACGTTTTTGAGTGTGTTCACGTGCTTCAGTTACCAAAATATCTCATAACCCTGGACAAATTTTAATGAAAGTATTCACTGATTGTACGACTACTTTTGGAGTTTATTTAATTTAAGATGGTCACCATTTAATCCAAATTACCAACACAGAATTGTCCATAATTTAGTCACTTATAAAGATAAAAAGTTAAAATGAGATGTGGTTGCTTCTGAGAGTCATTCACAACACACACTGTCATATAAGAATGTGTATAACTTTACTTTAAAAATGGATACAATTACTTTATTTCTCAATTTAAGATGATCTTAGTCAAAAAATCTGGCATTAGAGGTAATGGGTGCTGACATAAATGGCTGTTGGACCTTTTTTCTTAAATGAGTGTTGACATTTTTTATTTTATTTTAATACAAGTAAAACTTGAAAATAATTAGCTAATGTGCTAATTTACCAAACAGCAGTATCAGCATTATTGAGCTCTGACAGCTTAAAAAAATAAAATAAATAAATAGATAAATAAAAAAAACCATGACATTATTATAATATATATTTTTTTTATTTCTTTTGGCTCATTTAAAACAAAACAAAAAGCCATCCAAAAAGTATAATTGTCTTGGATGCTTCATGAGATTGCAAACTGTTACATAAACTTACATGGGGTTTAAGATTGTATTTGATAATTGAAAGACAAATGTGTTTTTACCAACATCAGCGATCCACCATGTTTCCAGAACCTCCAATAGAGAGGAGCATGAAAGAGGTTGAACACAAAGATGAATTGATCAGGATTTATAAAAATAATGTGAAAGGAATGAATAGAGAATTCACATAAACTCACATTGAGCATCTTTGGGTAGAAAACATATATAAATATTTTCTTAAATGTTCTCAGACTTTTAGGCAAAATTTCAACTAAAAACAGTCTACAGTAAAAATGAAATGTCTAAAATCAGACCTACAATCTTAGCTGTCATGTGTCCTTTTCTCTGCATGTCTTATTGAGCTAACCAGCCACACAAACAATATGACACATCTGTAAACTATAACCACATCAGGATATGACCAGACTCAGTGCACTAACCATCTGCACATGTACATACTTCCAATATCAAAGGCTAAAAAAAGTTTGAAAAAGATGCTCAGACAGTAAATCTATCTTATCAGTCAATGTTAAAATTCCAGTTTGTGCTCTCAGACATTTATGATTCAGTCTTGGGTTGTGCGTCTTACATATTTCCAGCTGTTTTTGTTTCATAAAATGTCCAAATTTAGCCAAAGATATTCAGAGCTGAATGAGCGCTACAACTCGACCCAGCATTGAAATCACATTGATTTCTCTAAGGGCTACAAACAGCAGTGATTACCTGTCAGTCAAAGCTGGTACATCACTGAGGCCACAGAAGTTTAAGATCAAATGCAGTTTTAACAAGTGATGTATTGAAAATAATCAGAGCGTAGAGTTATTGTGAACTAGAAACAAGCAATGTAAATAAGTGGATTCTTCTTCTTCTTTTGGCTTTTCCCACTTCAGGGGTTACCACAGTGAGTCATCCTCCTCCAACTACCTCCATGTCCTCTCTAACTGCATCCATATATCTCCTCTTTGTCCTTTTCCTGGCAACTGCATTTCTAACATCCTTCTACCAATATACCCACTGTCCCTCCTCTGGACATGTCCAAATCATCTCAGTCTGGCCTCCCTAACTTTATCTCCCAGTTGTTCAACATG
>JARVLU010000952.1:16190152-16203010 GCA_031762415.1 Simpsonichthys santanae | reverse complement strand
TGTATATATATACTGTATCCACTGTAAACTGTATCCACTTCAAATAAATAAGACAAAAACAAATAGAACAGACTAAAACTTTTTCAAGGGCGATGGTTTTAGAGACAATCATAGTTGGTTGATCTAATATGCGGATACTAAGAAATTATATCATTTTTTTCCAATTTCAAGTTTAACTGAAAATGTGTCTGTTCATGTTAAAAGGTTTACATAAATAAACTAACAGTTTCCACAAAACTCACCACATTTTCTGAGCTGTTTAAAATTTTTAAAATATTATCACCAAGATTATCGCACAGAGCTATTCGAGCAAATAAAAACCAACAGAAGAGCAATTACACTGCATCTCCTTTATAATCCTTATACTTTTCCAACATTTTAATTGGTTTTTCTTTGCACACCTCAAAACTAAATAATGAACCGCAGAACAGAAAGGACCTTTTCCCTACAAAACCTTGATTTTAAATAATTTGTGGCTGTGTCCAACGCAATTTCTGCAAGGGAAAAAAAAAAACGTGATTTACCAGTAAATAGGTTTGATTGCTAGTAAATTCATTTATTTTATAATACAACCTTAGTAGTTGTTTTCAGCATACATGTATGGAAAAAAATCTAGGCTTTCTTGTGCCAACAAAAATCTGAAATACCCATGCCACACCACTAGGTGGCGAGAGTATCCACATCAACATAACATCAAGATGACGTTTATCTTACTCATTTCAACAAACAAGCAATAACTAAATCAGAATGAGTACTGTATTAAACAAAACAGACAGAAAAAAGATAAAAGGAGCACAATAGTGTAGCTGCTTGCGTGGAGCACAAATACATAACGAGTAAATGCAAAGCTACAGAAGCCTAGAGCTGTCACATGTCACATGTTCCTGTTTTTAGTATTCTACTCTGCCTTACAATCTAGCTATTATTTTTGCTACTTTTCCTTTTAATTATCCCTTTATATACAATTTTATTGTAATTTGTTAAAAAAAAAATGCATCCTTTATGATTGTCTATTGTTGTCGTCGTTGTCCACTGTTGTCATCACTTTTTGTTAAAATTCAGGTCTCTCTTGTAAATGAGTCGCCGAGGCTCAGCGGGACTAACCTGTATAAATAAAGGTTGAAACATGAATTAAAATTATTTTTGATCTGTATCTTGTTATAACAAGATACAGCTCAACAACACTTTTACATCATGTGACAGCTCTACACTTCCGTAGTGATGTCATACCGGGAGACCGTAACACCTTACAACAAGTTTTTCTCATTTTTACGAAATGATTCTCACTTTTACGAAATTATTTTCTCATTACAACGAGACAGTTTTCTCATTAAAATGAGATATGGCATGTACATTTCCGTACAAAACTGCTGCTACATCATTGTTTTCTAAAAGCTCTGTATTTCCTGTTCATACAGATCCACTGGAAATTGTTATCAAAAAATATCCACTTTGAAAATCATTAAAAACAGTTTTGTTCAGTGAAGACAAAACCAGTACTGAGCAGTTAGTTTAAACTGTTTTTAATAGTACGTATGCGAGTGTGATTAGTGAAGTCATGCTAACTGCAGGTTACAGCAGTCTTCTGTGGTATTTCCAAAATAGTATCTCAAAGTCTTCCAAAGTGCTGCCATTAGGCTGCCAACATTTTCAACAAATGGAGGTTGAAGGATCAAACGAACAAAATAGAGCAACTTTCTGTAATTTCTGTTGCCTGTTTAAGAGGCAGCTGGCACTTACATGGAAACTACAGCTATTATGAACACTGAGCAAACCTCTGTAGAAAATACAGATTTTATTGAGTAACATCTTTCGCCTTTAGTTGTTCTGAAAGTATTTTTATACATTGTACAAATGTCACAAATAGTTAACTTGGAGGCTTTCTCACTCAGTAAAACCTTCCACAATAAAAGAGCACTCTGGCCTTTTCAAATTAGTTGTTTAGCTATGATGTGTTTAATGGCCAGAAAAAAAAAAAAAAAAAAAAAAATCTGATGTTCGAAATATGTTGTCTCCTGTCAAGCTTAAAGTCATCTGATTCTGGTCCCCTTTAATTTATTGTTACATCCTCCCTGATGGTTTTACATCAGTTAAAGTTTCAGACTTTTGTTACATTTAATTGTAATCTCATTAAATACATTTACTTTGATGTTACCCCACATAATTATTATTATAAAGTTTATTCATTTTTAAAACAAAACAAAACAATTCTATATACAATAAGAACTACAATCACAAGTAAAATGAAAGGCAGCAGAAAAAAAAAATTATGTCTTCCCCCACTCCCCCACTTTTTTAAGCCAAAAATTAATTCAAACGATAATAATCTTCAAATAACAAATAACAAAATAAAAAACTCCTTGAGCAACAATTCATACAAATACACATTAAGCTATTTTTTTTAAACAAATCCACTTTGATCATTCTCTTAAACATACACATTAAATACAATTTAATCTGACAGTTTTACACAGTCCCTCTAAACACCTTGGCATGCTTTGTTGAATTATTATTATTTATTTACTTATGATAAATAAATGTATGTTAATATCACTCATGTTAGCTTGAAACTTGAACTTTTGAATCTAGTACAAACATATGACAAATATGATGCTTATCTATCTCAAATCTCATAAACCCACATTTCATTCAGAATGGAACATGTGAAATACTTAAACTTTAGAAAGATTATTTTGTATTGCATGGTACTAACAAATCCCAAAAAGTTGGAACAGACAACAAAAAGCGTAAGTAAGAAACGTAAGTGGTACAAATTTAGGAAATATCAGGAGGAGTATGAAAAAGCATTTTAGAGAAGCTGAATCTGTCAGAAGTGGATATGGGCAGAGGTTCATCAAGAAGGTCTATACAGCTTCTCAGCACACAGTTCAAAGGCCTGCCTCTCTGATGCTATGGAGGTGCATTAGTGCCTTTGACACAGGCAGCTCACATAAACTCTATAAATGCAGAAAAGTGTGCAGGTTTTGGAACTAGATATGCTCCCGTCCACAAAAGCTCAAGTAAAGATAACCCAGCACTGTAAAACAGCCAGAATCCTCGATCTGACAAGAAGCGGGACACTATTCCTCGTCAAAACTCCAGCAACTAAACGTTTACAGACTCATGTCAAAAGAAGAAGGGATGCTTCACAGTGGGGAAACATGGCCCTCTCCTAAAAATGTAGATTCACCTTTTGTATAATGTTTTTGATATGAGTTTAATAAGCCAAATCAGAAGTGCAGTTTGCTGGAAAAAGAAGGCAGGTAAGACCTAATTATTTTTATAAGAAACTGAACTGAATGTACAAAGAGCTCAGAATCACTTTGCCGCCAGTGGCCCATTATTCTCGGAGAACAACTTCACACATTCTAACCATTTGTGGTATACACATTTATACACGTTGCTGCTTTTATATTTATTGCAGGCAAGAACAGACAACTGATATGTAATAAAAAGTAATTACTCTGCAGTGTCTGCACATGGAGCCATTGTGACAGTGTTAATCATGAGCCGATCAAGGTCTGTGCTGTTAATCTACGCTGACACGATAATTTACGTCTGTTCTGTTTGAGATGTTTCTAAGAAACCTTTGCACAGCTGGATGACACTGCAATGTGTGCGCACGCGCGTGTGTGTAAAAGGCACAAGCAGATGCACTCAGTGTTCCAGCTTGTTAACATCACACAGACTGTTCACAGTAAAGATCAGAACAACACAGAACCCCCTTTAAGAAGTTGTGGCACCAACTAATAAGTGAAGAGAGAAATTTCCTGATTGATTAACAGAATAATTCCTCACATGTAATTAATACACCGCTAATGACCATCCATTTGTCTTTGCTGCTGCACAGAAAAAGAAGTAGGACAACATATTTGGATGAAGATTGCAGACTAAGCTCCCTGTGATGTGGAAGATTGGGTTTCCTGTTGGAGATTTTGTTACCTAATGGCTTTTTGGGAAGCCTTAGGGAACATGTAATGGACCATGTAATGGATAAAGGGTGGTATTGATTGGCATGTGTTGACTTAAAAACTTTAATGCGAAAAATGTATATTGTTTAACTAATTGATTGGTGAAAAACGTGAAAGGAGTTTCCTGTGAACATGTTTATTTATTTATTTATTTTTGCTGATGCTATGAATAGTTAAGAGCTAAAGGAAGAATCAATTACATCACCATAGAAACAAATGCATGTTGACGGGAGATAACATGGATAATATGAAAGCTGTTAAGGAGCACAAAGATAAAGTGTGTAGGCGTGCTAAAGTTTAGGTTTTCTTCAACGGCACCTACAACGGTTTGTAAAAAAAAAAAAAGCAAGAAAAGGGAAAACCTTAACTGAAGTGCCTTAAATGAGCAGCAACGCTGACTGAGGTTCACAAGATAAAGAGAAGAACTTCATGTGCAGAACGTTAAATATAATAAACGAGGAATCAGAGGAAAAGTTCCCACTGAGTTAAAATTGCTGTTTGATTAAAAAGACGTCTCAGTGGGGACATGGTTCAGCAGCATCTCATTGAAAAGCACAACACATAAGAGATGAAGCAGCACAACCAAAAGACTGTTTATTGTAATAAATGAGACTGATCAATAAAATACCACATCAATAATTTGTTAGGTAAACTAATAAACATCTAATTGAGTTGCTTTATGTTTGGTATGATGAGGTAATTGAGTTCAAAAAGGCTTTCTTTGAAGGAATGCATATCACCCATCACCTTTCATACCAGAGTTTAGGAGTCTAACAGTTTAACTTTAAGAAATTAGAGTTTTAGCCATTTTGGTGAAACTTTCTCTAGGGTTCCAGCTTTCTGGTGGTGACAATGAGCAACAGCTGTGGTTCAGCTCACTAATGACCTACAGAAGTATAAGATGCTGCAGAGGAGCTCCTTTCCCTACTGGAGCATTGCATACCAATCAATATTTGTGTTATTGACCTCCTTGTGTTTGTTTTAACTAAGATAATATCTTGTGTTCTTAAGGAACCTGCCTCCTGAGTTTCCAGCCCTGTTGCCTACCTTGAATCCTGAATTCTTGTACCTGGATTCTTATAAATCTCCTCATGACTCACCTTCAGCTGCTCTGCCGTCATCCAACCACTTGCCACCTCCTGACCGCTACTCGCCTTCTGCGCTCTACAACCCTGGACCAACTCTTCCTGCAAACCTCAACTCACCTACATACTTGTAGGTCTCAGGTTCATTGTTGTAAATGTATCATCTTCATTGTAAATAAACCACTTTAATTCAATAACAGTTTGAGTTTGTTTGCCTCAGTCCATGTTCTTTAGCTCAATACCTGCAGAATTACATACGGTTGATTAGCTGTTAGGGCCATCTTGAATTAAGTTAACTAAAAGTTAATCAGTTATAGATGTACAGCTAACAGTTTCTGAACGTTTCATTGAAATGCATTCAGTGGTTCATGAGATAATTTACAAACAGACAAATGGAACTGACTCAAATTTATTGCCAAGATTTTTATAAAAGAAGCACTAAAATGTAATGTGCCTAAAGGATGTTTTAAAGGCTGCTCAGTTACTACCACACAAAGTTTTAGCTCAGTGCAAGTGAATTTGGCTGAATCGGAGCCATTCCCCGCCATTGGACATACCCAAATAATAGGGACTGACAAAAACAGGCTCAAACTCTTAACCAATTAAAGTGGTTTATTTAGAACAGGGAACCTGGGAAACCAGAATATGTAACTGGAATAAGTGAATGGGAGGTAAGTACAAGTTGTTCATTTCTTACAGGGAGGTGGATGAGTGGTAGGAGCATAGAGGTGCCAGAGGTGGCAAGTAGTTGGATGGTGTCAGAACAGCTGAAAGTGAGTCAAGCATATAGGTAGGTACAGGAATTCAGGATTCAAGGTAGGTGTCCAGGACTGGAGGTTCAGGAGACAGGATCTGGAAGAATACAAGGAGAACGCAAGGCAAGTTATCTTCTTAGTTAAAGCACAAGGAGGCCTGATTGGTATGCAATGCTCCAGCAGGGAAGGGAGCTCTTCCGCCGCCTCTCATAATCCAGGAGCTCGTTAGTGAAATGAGCAACAGCTGCTCAAGAACCTGCAGAGAGAGATAGAATCCTACGTTTTTGTGTTTTTTTTTAAGTTCCCATAGCTGAACATCTTGAACTGGGCTGACATTCAAAATGATCAGTTGTAGATGTGCATCCAGTTATTGCTTTTTGCCAGTGTCATTAACATCAGTTCAGAGGTTCATGAAATATTTTGCTAACAGTTGACGGACTGTTGAGTCCATTAGGCATCTGTTGGGGTCAGTTTTACCACACAATATTTTAACTGAAAATCTGGAAATTTGACAGAGTTCAAACCATTTTTTTTTTTTTTTTTTTTTTTTTTTTTGATTGCCAAGATTGCTTTGCTGCAGTGGCCATCTTGAATCAGGTTGACTCCACATGTTAATCAGTTGCAGATGTTCATCCGTTGATTGCTTTCTGAGTATTTCATTAAAGTCCATTCACAGATTCCCGATATATTTTTCTAAATATACAAACAAACGAAAATATAAATGTGCCTCCTTTATATTTGGTGTCAGTTTTGATTAAAACATGCCATCGATGGCCAGTTAGGTGAACTGATAACAAGCATCTAATCCGACCACCTGAGCTTTGGCGTGATGAGGTAAAGAGCTAAAAAAGAAAAGGGAAACAAAAAGGAGATATTGTGATGGATGACCCAACATCCAGGATGGTATCACATCTCTGTGGATTAAATGCTCAGGGAAGCGGGCCCCGGCGTGTGCTTGTGCATATCATTAAGAGCCACGAAGGAGGAGGAGGGCACAGTGAAGCTGCTGCACGGCCAAGAGCTCAGAAAGGCCACGTCTCACAGCTGGCACTCCAACTCCACATCTTCGTGAGAAAGATACGTGTTTATAACATGTTATTTTTCCCCCAGCGTATTTGAGATGATAAACATTTCATTTGGTCCGAGGGAGAATGATCAAAGTAGCCCTGCAGGACTCAGACGTTGTCTGCATCTGAGCGTGTGGGCTGTTGGTGAGCGTGCAGAATTTTGCACATGCACTGGCTCATATCTATGTGTATGTTTTTACCTGGTGTGCGTCGCTCTTCCGGAAGGCAGTTTATTTGCACACGCCATGTCAGGTACAGAAGGCTACTGTATAATTTGGCGGGTCTGTGCACGGAGGCCGGCTTGTGGTATGATTCATTGATTACACTTCAGCTTGGTATGCTGCAGTGCAGAACATGACATTGGTGAAGAGGCAACCTGAAGCCCCCAATCAATAGCTTCAGCCCTGTGAAGCTTTCCGTTGGGTCCGGGGAGAAAGACTCCCTGCCCCCCCTCTGGGCCCGGGCCTAACCTTTTGCAAGGAGAGGTGATAAAGAAGCTCATCATTTCTAATGAGGAATCAGTGATTGGAGTGGAAGAAATGACTGTCAGCAGCACATTAAGGAGTCCAAAAGCTCCTGGAAACTGGAAAGTGCCGTACGGTAATCATTTGAGAGCAGGAGGCCGCTTGATCGGTAGTCAACGGGGCTTAATGGTAACCTCTGTGATAAAAACATTTGCAACATTAAAGGCCTAGCATTCCTCGAAGGACTGAATATTCTCCACTGCTTTTCATCACGTTATTACTGTTGCCACTTTGGTCAAACCTTCAATCAAACGTTTTGTACAACCTCATGTAATATTGTAAGGTTAGGCTCAAAATATGTAACAAGAATGATTTCCAGCTACTACCATGTGAATATTTAGCCCAAAAGCTGTAAAACAGACTGAGTTATAGCCATTTTTTGTTGATTAATGTTGAATAGCTGTGGCAGTGATCATGAATTGGACTAGCTCTTAACGTTAATTGGTTGTAGGTGCCAATCCAATTAATACATTGTGAGAGTGTCATTACATTATGTCTAATTATTCCATTGCAGTATGATGCAATCATTCTGTCACCATTAATATATTTTGCTAACAGACAAACATGGTTGACTCCAATATTTAATGCTAAAGTTTTAAGCAAAAAAATCTTTAGGTAATGAGGAGCACTTGAATATGTGTTGAGAATAACTTTCAGCTACAACCACATGAACATTTAGCACAATATCTTTTAAAATGAATAGAACTATAACAACTTTTGTGTTATATAAGATGAGTCCGCTGTGGTGGCCAACTTAAATTAGGTTGGCTTCAAAACTTTAACAATGATAGACATATATCTAATTATTAATTGCAGAAAATTTATTAAAATCCATCAAGTGGTTCACAAGATATTTTGCTAACAGACAGGGTTGACACTAAATAGTTAACAGCAAATACTTTAGCTCAAGATCTGTAAATCTGATGGAGTTACAGGTACTTTTGTTTGTGCGTAGCTGTGGCGGCCATCTTGAATATGGTTGAATCTAAAATTTAGAGACATGCATTTTTTTCTGAGAAGATCTTTTCACTGATTAATGAGCTATTTTACTAACACTACAGACACATGGACTCACAGACACAGGCAGAATGACTGCATCACACTGCAAGTTGAGAGAAAAATGTGTGCAGCGCTCGGATATTCCAGCAGATTTGTCTCGGAGAATCAAGAACAAAGAAACACGTAGAAATATTAAAGGCCTTTCTGTTAACAACAGAACCCTCAATGAGGAAACTCTCTAATCCTCCCAAAATCAGAGGCGGCACAACGAGTTTGAAACCCCGTGATCCGTTTCATGTCGAAGAAATGAATCACCCCAATTGACAGCAACATATTCACAGCTAATTAAATACGTAATTGCGTGCACTTTAGCCATTTAGAAGAAGACGAATGCAAAATCATTAGGCATCCTCTGAAAACCAGATGTTCATTAAATTATGTCTATACAAACGTCATTGTTCGATAGATTGCCACAATTTATGCTAACAGTAAAATGGTGGATAATCCATTCCTTAAAGCGCTTTAATTGATATAAGCTGGCAAAAATAACCCATTTTTAGCATAAATAACCTTTCGCTGCAGCACAACGTTAAAAAAACAGTCTGCACGACAATTAACAGCCACCCCCCCACTTTTTCTTCCCCATGTTCTGAAGCTCATCCATTATTAAGATCAATTTAAGAATTTGAAATGAATGAATAAGAAGTCTGATTAGTCTTGAGAGAATGATCCAGTTGCCAGGCAATGTTGCTTGTGAATAAATAATATCTGTAACCTCTCAACTTAAAGAGTGTAGTCTGCTTTTTGTGCATCACGGCAGAAACAAGGCGAGGATTCTCCTTCTCCTGTAAAGAACGCAGCAATCGTGCCCCCCAGTCGCTCTCTTTCAATTAGCCCCCACTGTGCAGCTCATTGGCTTTGCTGCAACGGTCCCTCAACAATACTCACCCGTCCCAGTCATCCCTCAGTTCTACAAGACAGAACCGCCATCTGCAAATCTGGGCGGCACGAATGTACAGTCTGATGAAGATTATCCAAAATCCTCCTGGAGAAGAAGAGGAGACGGATAATTCTAAATTCCACAAAAACTTAAGTGGGAATGTTTTTTTTTAATTCTTGCTAAAGCCACCTACATATTATTTGTTCTCCCACTCTTTTTTTTTTTTTTTGATCAAGTTAAGCTGAAAAGTTGGCTTTAAAACACTGAATGTGTGTTCAGACTTGCCAGGCAGCAGCAAGCAACAAGCTGAACAAGCTGGAAAACAAAATCCTCATAATTATCACTTATTTGTTCTTTTTTTTTTTTTGCTTTAGATTTACTATCCTTGTTCTTGCTGTATTTTCAGCTCCCAGACAAGACAAAAAAACTCAAGCTTTGAGATTATTTTACTGACACAAAGAGCTTCCACCTCTGTTCCTTTGCTTCTGTCCAAGCCCTTCCATTAATCCACCTCTGCTTTGTGTTTTGACAGTTATTAAGGCTTTTTGTCCAACACACCAGGAAGCAAACTTGCTGATGTTTATGCAGCTTATTAAAGCCCTGCTGAGTAAATGAGTCATTTCAATCACTCTTCGGTCTTACTAATAACCCTGGCCTTTGCTCTTTTTTTTTTGTTTGTTTTCTTTACGTCTGACACAAAAGTACTTAAAGTGAAAGAATTGAGAAATGAAAAAAAGACAAAAACAACAAAAAAATAAACACAAAGGAAATAACATTTCTTAAAGGAATACATACTGCAGCTTTGGATGTGTCAAATTGAAACAGTCGGTGGAATCTGTTTGCCCTGAGAGCATGATGGGGATAATAACTCTTTCAATATTTGTAAAAATGACCATTTTATAGCCATTTTTGTCTTTACTAGGACTGAGTATCATGGCGACTATTTTCAGTCAAGTTGACTTCATATGCGTTTATTACTTCCTGAAAGATCCATTAACATCTGATTCATCGTTCTTGTTGCTAACAAACAAGCCAGGTTGGTTTAAACATTTAACGTTTTAAACAAAGGCAATGTTCAATCTATTAGCACTCAGTGTATGTTTTGTGGATCAGTCTTAGCCACTAGCTTAACGAATTGTGGAATAATATCCATAAAATTGACAGAGTTATAGCCATTTTAAGTGTTTGCTAAGATTTATTAGATGTGGCAGTCATTTTGTACTGGATTGACTCCAAACATTAAACAATTGTATATATGTATCCAATGATTACTTTGTAAAAGTTTAATTGAAATCTGTTGGCTGCTTCTTGAGATATTTTGCTAACAGACAGTCAAACAAGCACACAATCCCATTTTATCACCCATATTTCATGTCATTGAGCAATAAACTAAGGATATATAGATTAAGATCTACATGCTGCATATTAGAACTTTTTTGACCTCATATTCTCCTCAGTAATCTATTTTTTGACCAAAGCCAAATTAAATAATCATTCGCTTTTGAAATAATTGAGCATATGAAAAAAGAAGCAAGATGTTTGGATTATTTATTGATGTGTTGTAAGACCTTGAAAGAGTTGCCACTCTGTAAGAGTCTGGTAAATGCCGTGTGCAAAGCAGCTTCATCTCTGCCTTCTTCTTTTTAACCCTTTCATAAATGACCACTAGGTGGCGGTCAAGCAGCACAAAAGCAGCTGGCCAACATGTGCCTCCATACATTTATCAAGATAAGAGAAGAGGTGATAATGTGGATTAACAAACTTAGGCTATTCTGCAGCTTTATACAAATGCAAAACGTTTGTTGGAAAAAACTAGACATGCAAACTCAAAACAAACACTTCTA
This sequence comes from Simpsonichthys santanae, assembly GCA_031762415.1. Lineage (NCBI taxonomy): Eukaryota > Metazoa > Chordata > Actinopteri > Cyprinodontiformes > Rivulidae > Simpsonichthys > Simpsonichthys santanae. The sequence goes on along the minus strand of JARVLU010000952.1, from coordinate 16,191,825 downwards.
ATAATGAGTAGTTATTGTTTTTTCTTCATCCCATAGTTTTTGATGCAGTTGTTGGAAAGATCTTTTAAGCTTTCCTTTTTGACTTTGAGGATCTGTAAATGGTCCAAGCTGTGCTCTCCCTTCTGATATCTATCCACCTGAAACTGCTGCTCCTACACTTCACTGAAGCAATTATAGAAAAGGACTTTGGCAGATCAATGAAATCCCCCCTTTAGATGAGAGAGAGTCATACAGGCATTCTGATCAATGCCAGATCAATTCCACTGTTTTGCCCAAACCTCGGCCAAATAAAAAAGTGGGGCTTTTTTCTGGAGAACTAACACTCGCCGGCAGTGATAACGATGTCTCTGTCGATGGCAGCCGCTATCTGTTTCCTGGCTATAGTGTATTGTCTCTACTGCTAGGCTTAGGACACACCTGCTGGTCTCTCTGTGTCTGTATATTTTCCCATTTTCTCTCTTTCAAATGCCGAATAGTGACAGGTGCTCGAATGCAATCCGAGCTGGCAACCGACATCAAAGCGTCGACCGTATTCTAAAGAGGAAGCTGAACGTCTTCATTAAAGAGACTCTGCATGGCTACATCAGACAAGACTAAGTGCTGTCTGTAATTGAGATGGCAGCAGATTGAGTGATGGTGCGTAGCTGAAGTTTTTTTTTTTATTTTTTTGGTATGCTCAGAAAAAAACAAAAAAACACTATCAGTACAGTTTTGAAATGATGCACCTGATAAGTATTTTAATTCTTAACAGTCAAGTTTTTTTTTTTTTTTAAACAGCCTTCTTTTATCTGTGCAAAGGCGTAAAAGAATCAAGAACATCCTGTCCCAACGTGATGCTGAAAAGCTCGTTCGCACATTTGTCACGCCGAGGCGATGTCGTTTTTAGCCGAGTGTCCAAATAACTCCCCTGAATGTTGCTCACTTGATTTAAAGCGCTGCAGGTGGAGTACTGACTGATGCCACTCAGAGAGATACCCACATTAGCTCCAAGGCAAATGGAGGGTAGAATCTAAACTTTTAAATCGCATCATGAAAGTTGTTCATTTTTTTTTAAATTATTTTAACAAAAAGTCCATACCTTTTGAAGTGGGGTTTTGTGGAAAAGTTAGGGATAAATAATATCTTAGCTGTTGTAGAAAGTTTTTGAGCAACATCAGTTCTGACCAGATGGACAAACTAACAGTGATTTAAGTTGACTGCTTCCTTTTAAAACAACTCCAATCTAACAATTTTTTTTTTTTTTTACACCTGTTGTTGTCTTTTTCATAAAGTCTGAACTTAAGTATTATCCTACAGGCCATGTGTCAAACAGGCCGTTTGATAAACTCCAGAAAGCTATAATTTATCAATCTTGGATTAAAAAATAGATAGAAAAAAAAAAAAAAAAAAACAACCATGATTAAGAAGAGTTCTTCCCACTGTTAATTTAACTTTGACTTGATGCAACATCCAGTAGGACAATGTAGTGAATGACATTACTGAAAATACAAAATGTACAACACTCAGCTTCTCAACAGTCTGAGTGCCAGTGTGGGGAAAAACATGCTTGATATCAGGGAATTTCAAATAAATACACAAATGGCTTGCCATAACACTTTTCAAAGCCATTGGGATCTGTGTTTTTTTTTTTTTTTTTTTTTTTTTTTTTTTTGGGGGGGGGGTGGGGGGTTTTT
>JARVLU010000952.1:16137244-16149296 GCA_031762415.1 Simpsonichthys santanae | reverse complement strand
CAGAAGAGTCCTCCTTGCGTTTGGGAGCCATAATGAAGGGCTAATAGCCTACTGGGATGCTAGTGACGCCGTCCTCCACCTTACAGTAGTACCTGTACAGTACTGTAGTCTTCCGCTGCTGCATCACTGCGCCGCCGCGTTACGACGTTTAACGACGTAAAACCGACGTAACCGCATAACGTGAATAAGAGAGATGCGTCGTAACCTCGAAGCGTCGTAACCCGAGACTGTCGTAACCCGAGGACTACCTGTATATACATTTTTTTTTACAATTCAGTTTTGATAATTTTCTTAAATGTTCACATTGACTTGGCATTTTTAACATCACTCTCCAAACCATTCCACAATCCAATTCCTTGGATTGAGATAGACCGTCCCTTCAAACTAATTCTGTATTTTGGTTTGACAAATATCTCTGTCCCCTTAAGATCATTACATTTGATCATGAGCAAAATGAAAACACATTCACACACAGCAGAGACTTGTGAGACATACAGGAAAAGGCAGACCATAATGTAGCTCAGACTGACCTTTTTTCAACAATAATGCTAATCTAATGTAAAGGGAAGCAATTCGTAAGCAGCAGCACAACAAATGCAAATCTGTATCCTCAAGCAAGATTACTGACTAGTTTTTATGAGACTCCAGCCTGTTCACACTGCTTCAAGAAGTGTTTTCAAATTGGCACTTTCTGCTGTGTTTGCACTTCTTATCCACCTGCAAACAGGATTCATGATAAGAATAACATAAATTTTTAAAACAATGCTTTCCCAAGTGGACTTTTTATGTATTACTTGTGAATCATGCTAACCTTGAGATTAAACAAAGCTTTGGAGAAGTGATGAAATAGCAGCCAATTTCCCATAGAAACCACAACAACGAAGAATCACTTTATTTATTTTTCTTTTTTTTCCTTTTGCTTTGCTTTATTTTATGCTTGTTGTCATTAAACCTGATGTGTTCTTTTGTTTGTTTGCCTGTCAAATTTGAATAATCTTTCAAAAATTAATCATTAAATTTACATCTACAGTATACAGTACAACCACTACAATTGGAGTCGACACTAGAGGGCCCTCATCTAACTGATCTTAGCACTTACAACAATGGCTACGATGCAGTAACAATACAAACTGCTACTTGTACACTTTCTTTGTTTAATACTTTAATTCCTTCAAGGAATGCTACTTTTAATTTTGACAATGACTGACTTTAGTGACTGGGTTATGTTTTATTGTGTGTTTCTAGTGTTTTGTCTCATTCAGAGAACTCAATTCACTTTCTTTTAATAGCACCAAGTCACAACAGAAGTTGTCTCAGGGCACTGAACAAAAACCTTAACATACATTATAAATGCCAATTAGCAAAGTTATCTATGTAAGGAAGGAAGGAAGCTATGAGCTGTGAGTTTGGGGCTTAAAATAGATCTGGTATTCAGTAAATAGACAACGTTCTCACGTATGGTTTGGTCCGGTATATCTTCAGCTATTTGTGTTTCTTTCATTTCTTTTGGAATGCCTGCTTGTTTTTGAGCCACTCTCAATATATTAATATATTCTCACAGAGTTTCATTGTAATTTTTCTGAGACTCTGTTCAATTTATTTAATGTTAAACACTTTTATTGCAATTCTTGTGATGATGGTTAATTATTATTCATTTTTTTGTTATTTTGAACCAGGAATTTGGCCCCACCTTGAATTTTGTTTGGGACATTTCAACTAACAAATCATACCATTTTTTCCACATTGGGATTATTTTATTTATTTATTTTTTTAATATTTTTTTTTTTTTTTTGATAGGACTGTATGATGAAGATGAGAACAGCGTTGATGATTTCCACAGTTTCATGCCCAGATTTGCTTATTTTCTGCAAGGTTAATATGTATGTATGTACTGTATATATAACAGCATATGATGATGCACACAAGTCCAAGAAGTAAGAAACATTAGAGAAAATTTGACAAATAGTGCAATGAACCCACACCCACAGTGACTTTTACTCTGAAAAACAACTCATTAGAAGCAGAGAAATCTTCTCAACCAAAGGCAAAAACAATTGTTTTAGTTATTATTGGAGCATTATACAAGTGAATGATGAAAACAGCCCATGAACTACAGGCAGTGCTAAACTTATCAATTGAATAAATTGCATGATTTATATCCTGTTAATATATCCTTCAAACTCATTTTTAATACAAGTTTTATTGCCCTGGGCAAAATTCTGCTTCTTTGATCTTCTGCAAGTCTGTGCATAAAGGATCATAAGGAATTGTGCCATTAGGATTAGGGGAACAGCTTCTTTTATCAATTACATCAAAGTTTCGGCTGGTGCCCATTAAATACATGCTCACATAGCCACACAGTTATAAAAAAAAAAAAAAAAATCCTCATTTTTTTCTCCGGACCATCTAAAAATTGTTGGTTAAAAAAAAAAAAAGGCATGAGCATTTTTTTTGTACCCAACTTGACTCAGTGTTTGCATAGTAATCAGCTTGTAAATTTGGGTTGAATCACAAGTCAATCCTCAAAGCATCATGCTTGTTAGACCCACCGGCTTGAGACTAGAAGCTTGGAAGAAAGCCAGGGGCATTTAAAAGCAGTCTTCTATCTAAAGAAAGGATGAAAGCGTACTTTTAACTCCTGCTATGCTATCAGTGTTGAAAGTGCACTGCTGACACTGTTCCTGTGTTCTCTGCAAACATCCTGAAACATACACCAACTATGGATGACACTAATGATAATAAACAGCGGGGGATACCGCGTTATGGTGCAGAGTTTCTCTTATTAGCAAAGTGCAGTTTTTTATGAATAAGAAAGGAAAACAAGTTTTTTTTCTGTTCAAGACAAAATATCTTCAATTATTTCTGGTAATCACAGGGAAAAAGGGCAAATTAACACACAGCAGCAGGAAATAAAAAGCCCAACCTTTAAGATGCCCTTGTGAGACAGTAAATTTTATGATGGTGTCCTCTGTGTTGGGCATTCACTGAGTAAAATCCCTTATGACTTGTTATATGGCAGCTAAGAGGAGATGGATCACCCGCTCAAAGCAGATGTTGTCGGCACACACAGGGCACTCTGAAAACAATGTGATCCTCCCGGACTAACAAAAGCACACGCAGAGGCAGACACGAATAAAAGTCACACAAACACATGCTGATCTTAATCTATTACACTGAATGCACACACGCACAAACACATAATCTCCTTTCATTTCTACAGTCTGCAGACACACAAGTACAAAGACAATTCTGTGGGATTTTGTTTGCACACAAAACACACATCAGCCCGGATTTATATGTTTGTGTTTGGTTCTCAGAGCCGCTACAGCAGAGAGGACATCACACAGCGAAAAGCTGTCAATAAAATCAGTGTGCCCTGTACTGTTTGTTTTAGAATGAGAGGTAAGGTCATATCATGTTGCAGACGGCAAGTGCCTGCCGAAAAGAAACGGAAAATATCCTCAGCGTTCACCTCGTGTGTAATCTTCGAGAACATAATCTGAAATGCATGATGGAGGACCCAGATGTAAACACTCAGGAAGGAGGGCAGGTGCAGGTTAGGAGACAGCTGTACAGAACAGACAAGTCAGAACAAATGGAACAGAAAAAACTGTCTGATTTAGTGCACAACACCTCTGAGCAGTGACCACTGTAAAATATTTCTAATACTGTAGGTTCATGTGCTATGCATTTCTTTATCCTAAATGAAGCATCACAGAATAACATTTTTATTTATATTTAGAATTAGCAACATATTTATGCTCACTACAAACTTTAAAACAATAGTTCCGATTTTTTTATTTTTTTTTTAAGTGGGTTTTGGTGTAAAGAGAACAAAGAATCGACAATTTACCTCAGTTTGAATTTACAAGCTAGTGACTAATCCAGGAGAGGCCTAAATCTATAGCTGCCATCTTAAAACAAGTCTAATCTAAAATACATCACAGTAGAATGAATGAATAATTTTTAATAAAACGTTAAATCACTATCAATTTTGCATTAAATTATTATTTTCAGAAACTGTAGTCATTTGAAAGTGCAAACAGCAGCAAATGCAGATAGCACTACCAGTGCAGGACAGTTCCTACAGGAATGTAAACTTAATCTGACTGGAAAACACATGCAAGGTTGTTTTCACACCTGAAAGTCCAGTAGACTCGATTCCATTGGGGACCAATATTCAGAACATTTGTTTACATTTTCACTTGGCGATGTTTGCATTCACCCTGCACTGAGTCAATCAAGTCAACCTGTGGTCCCCCCTCACCTGTTGGTGGCGCTGCATCACAAACTACTGAAGGAAACGACATGAAAATCTCTGAAGAAGACAAATCTTCTTCTTCTGGAAATAAAAACAAACATGGAGTGAGGTTAAATTTTAGTGGATTTAGGATTTCTGTTTTGTCTGTGGCTCATGTGCCAAACAAACATTTTTTCAACAATGGACTCATCGTGAGTGGAAGGTGAGGCAGAAGACCATGGAGAATGTTGTTTTTCACACAAGGCAGCCGGAACAGCTCCATACGAGGTATGATAAATCTAAGTTTGTTTTGGTTATATTTACACAGAATGCCCTGTGCTTTAGTCCACTTCTTTCTTTTGGAGAGGTCTAGGTCTACTTGCATTCACACTGCATTAGAACCATGCTAGAGTTCACTTCAACCAAACTGAGACATATAGGTTTTTAGACAGAACAGAGTTTGCCTTTTTGGTCCACATCAGAGTTTGATTGTGCATTCACACCTCCCCCAAAAAATATAACTTTCTAGGCAAACAGACTAGAGTTGATTAAAGTGGACTAAACAGGACTAGTGTGAATGCACCCTAAGATTGACGGTCTTATAAAGATTTATAGAAAAATATTTGCTTGAGCCACCATACATATTTTGATTATAGAGATGTTTTAAACCAGCAGCATTTCATACTGTGTTAGTGTTGCTTGGATTAAGTTCAAGTTCATGTAAACTTTATTTTCATTACCATCTCCTGTGGTACATAAGGTGGAATGAAAATATGTACACAGGATCTCAGTTACACCCAAAAATAGCAAAATATAAAGTATAAAACTAATAAACATTAGATAAAGATCTAAGATATACACGAAGATGTGTGCTAAAACAACCACCAGACAGTACAATAAAGATCTAAGATGTACACTAAACACTAATAATGTAAAACAATGTGGTGTAACAACAGCAGCTCGAACAGGAGTCTGGTGAGCAGATAGGTATGAATGAATACAGCAGCATGAGATGATCAGCAGCATGAGATCAGCAGCACAAACAATCAGCAGCATGAGATCAGCAGCAATGAGGGAGTGGTGGCGCAGAGGTTACAGAAGATGGGCTTGTGATCGGAAGATTGCTGGTTCAACTCTCGGTACTGACAACATCAAAATGTGGGTGGGATTGATGAAGCAGCCCCACCCTCATTTGCCCCACTCTTGGCCATTAGCAAGGCCCTTAACCCCAACCATCTGCCTCCCCAGGCACCCTAGATAGCAGCTCTCTGAGGGCTGTGGTAGCTCGGTGGTCTGTGGTTGTGTCAGGAAGGGCATCCAGCGTAAAAATAATTGGCAGATCTGTGTGCGATTTAGTTTGTTGTGGTGACCCATGATGAGGGGAAGCAGCTGAATGAAAAACAAAAGTGATCAGCAGCATGGATAATCAGCAGTATGAGATAGTCAGCAGCAAGAGATCAGCAGCATGGATATATTAGCTATTAGCCTTTCAATCTAGTCAAAATTAAACTCTATTTCTCCAAGTTGAGTCATTCAGAGTAGGGTTTTGTGGTAAGATAACCTCCACAAAACCAAGATCTGAAGAAAATGCTCAAGGTAAGTTACCTTTTTACATCTAGTTTGCAATAAAGTAAATATTATCACATCTCATCCTAAATCAGTCCAATACTGGAAACAAAATCTAATCATATGCCAATAAGAGGGGAAAAAACAGAAAAGTAACACAGTTGTTGTTGATCATAACCAATATACCTTAATAAATTCTTATGTACCTTCACTAAGCAGCTATTTTTCAGTTCTGATTTTGCTAAACTCCACATTTTTAAACTGGGTTAAAACGAATGTAAATTAAAAGTGTTACCAAAAAGCAGGAAAAGAATTGTATGATGTATGAAACGAAGTAGTAGTAAACAGAACAACATGTCAGAGAGTTCAGTAAATAAGGCACGTTTTGTTTTATTAGCAACACCCAAAGATTATATTTCATATACTTCAGAAGCAGTTATCTAACCTGCAAATGTCAACCAAACACACAAAGAAATTAAAAATTGCATGCTCTAAATACCTGGTAAATTCAGGGGGCTTCCTGCTAATTGAAGATGGTGAGCACAGGGGACCATTTTTTATTCCTTTCTGATATGTATTTTCCTTTAGAAATTCAGATGCTTGCATGTTTTCTAAAGTCACCACTGTCATGGGAATAAAAATGGAGCACATGCCCACATAAAACTAAATGTCAACCTTCTTCCCGTGGGTAAATGAATCATATGCGTTTGAAAACTGGAGTAGAAAGGTGTGAAACAGACCAAAGCAAAACCATCGTTAAACGCTGAAGATAGCTGGCCTATTAAAAAAGTCTCTTTAAGTGGGCCATCCATATTTCATTCATTATAAAATATGTGTGGCATTGTTGTGTTTGTTGAGAATATAAAAGAAAAGTAGCATGCACACATTAACTAATATTCTTGCAATTTGCCAAAAAAAAAAGTCCTCAACAGAAAAGAGAACGCTGCAAACTACATGAGCAAATTCCCTCCATCGCCTCCTTTGTCTGATCTGTAAGTGAGAGACAATTTGTATTACGTGTCACTGGTAAAGGGATTAGAAGGCGTGATTTATGCTCGGAAGACATTTATCGTTCAAAGCAAATGAGTTTCTTTTCTCAGAGGAACAATGGGGGACTGCCTGACTCCTCCCTTAATCTCTGTGAACAGAAAAGGCTCACCAAACTGGAACTTGAGGTCCATGTAATTCAGCCATTGATTAAACCATTCCTCCTAATTTTGCATTAGCTGTGCTCTCCTTTGGTTATAAGCGTAAAGCACAGTTATGCAAGTCCATCAGCGATCAAAAGAATCTGATAGGGATAGGGTTAGATTATTTTGGTTGTTGTGGAAACGGAAAGCCTTTCTTCACCTTTGAAATAGTTAGAAAATTTGGAGAAACTAAAGCGAAGCATAAAGTGGTTTTCTTTTATTCTGTCTGTCCAGAGCAGCCTAGAGCGAGTTTTGAGCTGAAGGTGCCTTTTCTTTCTTTGAAATAGGTAGGAAAAAAAAAGACATCTACTGTTTACTACTGTCCCTTTTGAAAATGATTTGTTGGAATTGGTTCCTGACACAGCTCTGGGATATTCTGTCTTTAACGTTCTCTATCCATATATATATATATATATATTTTTACATTCTCCCCTCCTTTTCTTCCATCGCACCAGCAACACTCTAAAATCACATACCATTCCCACTGTTTAAACCTCGGTCTGATAACATAAAAGTGACAAGGTTGAGTGGAATGTTTTCTGTGTCCTGTACATTATGTGTTTTCTCAGTCGTCAGAGGTTTGTCCATAATCTTGATGAGCTCAAGGGAACATCATCGTCAGATAAGTCGATATGATTGGCACGACTTTGAACCTTGTTGGTGGGGCTTGGCAGTAAATAGAGGCTGTGGGGGGTTCTTGGCTGTTAACACGCGGCGTAGTGCTCAGCCAGGGAGATTAATGGTTTTGACTGCATCAGCCCAGTGACTGGGGATCAGAGGATGGAACTGGGTTGAACCCAAATATGGGCATTTTAGACAGCTGCTCTTAGCAGGAGCCAATCACATGCTCTCATCTCCATCAAGCTTCCAGTTGTTTGCCACCTCAGGTAAAGATGCTTGAATCTCTCACGCGCCTCTGAAGCTGCTTTGGAACATTTGATTACTTGTCTCAGTTTTTAAAAGGTTCTTGCAAAAAAAAAAAAAAAAAAAAAAATATATCAAAGAATCACTGATGGGATTGTTTTCCTTGAGAAGTATTTGCACAAATAAGAGATTTTTTTTTTTCAAATGAGGTTGTTACTCTGGCACTTAATGAAAGTTTAATAAGCTTTGAAACAAAAGCGTACCCATATTTTTAATAAGTTGTCACTTACATATTCATAGAGAGAAAAAAAAAATCAAGGTCACCTTGTAGTTTTACTCAATAGCAGTTCCACTGTCAGACTGGAGCTGGTGCTAAAGCCATGTATTAACTTGGTTTACAAGAAATTAGGAAATGCTTAGAACTGGTTTGTTTTTCCATGGTCAATGAGCTAATCTAGAACGTTATTACATAAATTAAAATGTGTCTTCCTGTTCATTTCGGGTCTTTTTTGGTAAAACCTTGTGTTTGTCAAATATTTGTAGAGTAGGAAAGTTCAGGGAGACTTTTTTTTTTTCTGCACAGACACCGTCTCACTCACTCTCTCCCTGCATGCATATAACACTATCACCAGTCTAATTGAGTGATGCTGTTTTAAACAACAGTTTGTGTGATCGGTCTTAAGCATACCTCGCAATGTTTTAATTGCAAGTTTGTGTCAATAATCTCACCTTGAGCTCCTGACAAATGCAGATTTTTAATTTTTGTTTTCTTTTTTTTAGCTTTTGCTCAACAAATAGCTGCTTCTACTGTTGCACAAGTTGCTTATGTAAGTTGATGTTCCAGGAGTCAATACCTAAAAAAAGAGAGGGGAAATTAGATGCTAAACAAACACTAGCTCCAAAATTAGCATGCGTAAGTTTTAAGTACTGTAATTTAGAGGATGCTAATCCTAAAGACACGACAAATGTATTTGTTTAGATTTGTGTACTTCTCACCCAAGAGTCCCTTGAGTTAATTTGTACAGGTTAGCTTCGACCAAGCACAGAAACCAGTTTGGTGGACAGGTCCCCTGACAGCCATCCAATTAGGACATTAAACCTGTAACAACACGCTTAAAACTTTTTAAAACAATTTTCACGTAAACTAACAATCTTTTCAGATGTAAGGCAGGTTCAGGTGATAGAACAATGTTGTGTCTCAGGTGCAGATTCTCAGTCATCCAGGACATGAAGAACAAAACGTTTTCTGTAACAAATAAAGTCCATTTGTTTCTGTATTGAACTCTTTTTTGATGTTGTGTCTCCACATGGAGATTAAAATTTGCCCAAATTTTACAAATCTGTAGCAAATTTCTTTACTTCAGAATCAGCCAACTTAATAAGAGTCGGTCAGAAGCTTTTTGACAATGTCATGCTCTTTTAATTCCAGCAAAGTGTCCACTCTGATCCTGACTCCAACAGGAAAAAAAATCATGTAAATTTATTGGTGACATTGAGGCAGCTCTTTGCTATTCAAATGAGGCCTGCCTCATCAGACGCTAAACTGTACCACGTATTGGCTTGTAGCGGTAACCTCCCCGCAAACAGCTGTGACCCCATGCAGGAAGTCAGACATCCCACTTCCTGTGGCAAGCTGTGCCACTAGCTCTCTTAGCCGTGGATGGCTTCCTAATTGGTGTCCTTTCACCTCTTTACTTTGAGATGCTTCTGGTTGACAGGTCCTGGCAGCGGGAGGAGATGCCCTTGGAGAGAGAGCGGGGAAAGTAAGATCATAGAAATTGCCAAAGAAAGAGACTGTGAAATGTTCCCTTCAAGTGTTCTGGGAAAAGTAAACTAAAGGCGAACTCTATTAGATATGAAGAGCAACGGACAAAAATGATCCATGTGAGCATGCTGTGTGCTGTGGCAGTGACACAGTTCAGATCACTGAGCCAAAAAAAAAAAAAAAAAAAAAAAGGTTTTCATTGTATTACCTGGGCTACTACAGGTTTGAGAGATGCTATTCAAGAAGTCGATCTTTAGTCAGTCAATCTTTGTGTGAGATACAGAATCGCTGGTTGCGCAACATGATTTGTTCATTGATGAAACTTTTCAAAGGATTTAACAGGGTCAACTGTGTATGTAAAGGGAAGAAATGTGATGAATGTCAAGTTTTTTTTTTTCTTTCCTTTTATCTACTTTTTCTTTTATTCATCTTTCTGGCCATCGGTTACTTTTTTTACCCAACAAACTTAGAATGTAAGAAAATCCTTTGAAAACCCCCACATGTGGTCTCTTTTCAACCATCTATAGCCAATACTTTTAAAATGAAGGCAGAGAAACTGAATGAATAAAATCAGCAATTCATGATTTCAAAATCAAAATCAGCTGGAAAACAAACACGAGAGGCATTGCATTAATAAAAGCTTACATAATTGGTTAGTTGTTTCATTACTGTAACTTGTTTATTTCTAATGTTTTCACAAATATTGTGTTGTTCGACCATGGCATGCTCTAATCTTCTCTTAATCTTAAATTCCAATGTGCTAAATTCTATGAAGTTGAACACAGTATTCACAAATATTCAATTCAATTCAGTTTATTTATATAGTGCCAAGTTACAACAGAAGTAATCTCAGGGCACTGTACAGAAACATTCACACACATTATGAAGCCAATTAGTAAACTATCTGCCTAAGGAAGGCATTAAATCAGCAGATGCAATGAGTCTTCATTTCATTGCAGTCCCCCATATTGAGCTAGCACAAAGGCAACAGTGGAAAGGAAAAAAAAACCTCCTATATAATAGGAAGAAACCTTCAGCAGAACCAGGCTCAGGGCAAGCAGCTATCTGCTTTGACCGGCTGGATCTGAGAGGACAGGAAGGAGGAACAGATACACAATGGCAAGTCCATCATGGAGGTGAGCCAGTGACACACTAGTAGGAAATTTAAACAATAAAAACACATGTTAAGATAGAGATTATTACAAATACAAATTATAAACTATTACAAATACAGGTAGAACTCAACTTACAAACGGGTTCCGTACCTACAAACTGTTCGTAACCCGATTTTGCTGTAAGTCGGAACTCATTACACGTGGCGCCGCACCCGTTCGTAAGTCCGGATTTGTTGCCGTAATTCGAGAAAATACATGTAAAATGTATGCTAACGCTGCGCCACCCACCCGTTCTTAAGTCCGAGTTGCCGTAAGTCGAGGGCGCCTTAAGTCGAGGACTACCTGTACAAATTAGTGCATATTATTCCATATTATTTATGGAACTGGTCAGCTGGTCTCTCAACACAATTGATACAACTTTCTAAATGAGAAGACAGGGCAAAGGAGAGCCCTCATGCCCCAAATGGACACTCGCAGCTGGATACACTATGGATTCCTGGGGGTAGTGGAAAATGGTGTGTTTGTCCGTACTGTCCATTGATGATGTAGAAAATGTGTACATAATTGGATTTACGCTTACAGGATTTATGCATTTTGGAGTTGGCATGTATCTGGCATATCGACCAATTTGGAAGACGTTGGCAGCGGTAATTGTGTGAGGTTGCCTGCCTTGTGTGAAGGAATGTGTCATGCTTCAAGCACTCTGATGCTTTGTGAGCTAAGCTGTAAGCTGGAGGCAATTTCTGAGAATCACAGGCCACTTACGGCTCCTGGAACTGCTGGCATGAAGGATTCAACCTTGGAGAAGCATGGCCAGGTGGAGAGACCACAAAATTTGGCTGTTTGGAGTTGCCATCAAGATGTACCAGCAGAACTATGAAGGCAGACAAACATCAAGCAGAGTCAGCCTGTCCCAAAACAAATGTTATTATCTGAAACTGGCTTACCCCCTTGTGCCTGAATAGACCAACTATCTCAAATTTCTCCTGGAGTTTATGTGAACAAGAAGCTTTTCTCCCCATCCCCCTCCCCTACCTGCTCCTTTCCCGAGGACATCTGTGGACCCATATCAGAGCTGAGCTGGCTGATAGACACTGTGCTATCTCTTATCAGGACTATGGAACTTTCTAGCAGTGTCCACAGATAACTCACTGCCTTTGTCAGCCTCCTCATGCATAAAGGTATTATGATGTCAGCTCACTGTACGTCTGCTGCTGCGAGTGCACGTACTGGCATAGCGAAACTATTTAAATAAAGCTGATTTGAACATTTTTAAAGGTAAAGTTCAGCTCAGACACACTTCTGCTATAAT
>JARVLU010000952.1:16079072-16096588 GCA_031762415.1 Simpsonichthys santanae | reverse complement strand
TTTGAATGTCCAGAGGACCAGACTTAGCTTTTTTAGATTTTTCTACCTGGATTATTGAGCATGCATCAGGGTGTGTTCACATTCATTATTGCCAAATCTAGCACAAGGTTGCACTCAGAATATGTGATGAGTATGACTCTTAACTACTACCACAGGTCAGTATGTGTAAAATTCAGTCAAGTATAGCAATTTTTATGTTTTTTTTTTTAATGGTTGATGAGCTTTAGTGACCATCTGGAATTAGTTAGTCTAATAAAGGTAATCAGTTGTAGATATAAATCCAATGATTACTTTCCAAGAATAGCAATAATATTTGTTCAATAGTTGCTTGGATATTTTGCTAACAGACAGACCGCGTTGACACCAGTGGCTAATGCCATTGTTTCAAACAAAGATCTCATACAATCAGTTTGTACTCAGATTATATGTTGAGATTGACTCTCAGCTACTAACTGACCAAACTTTAGTAGAACATCTAAAAAATTGACAGCGTTAAAGCTGTTTTTGTGTCTTCCACAGTTCAGTAGCTGTGAGAGTCAACTTGAAATCAACTTGATTCCAAAAGGTAATCAATTATAGATTTATATCCAGTGAGTACTGTTTGGGAATTTTATTAAAATATGTGCTGTGGTTTATGAGATATTTTGCTAACAGACTAACAGAGTTGACTCCATTAATTAATGTTAGGCAAATCTGTTATGCAATGTGAATCACTCGGAGTATGTGAAAGTGATGAGACAACGTGCACAAGTCCCAGTTCAAACTCAACAAACTAGGTTTTGTGTTAAAATCCTGCTGCAGCTCGAATCTGTGGCAATGGTAGTTGTCCGATTAGATGAAACGAAACATTAATGATTCCTGACAGGAACGGAGCTGTTTGCATCAGGTACTTGTACACACATGTACTTCAAAAGAAAATGTGGTTTAAACAGGAAGAGAGCACATGTGGTGTATTTACACGCTCTTCCTAGCGCTGCGCCGACATGTAGAAATATTTATAGCATGAGGTCAAGATAAAACCTGCACACCTTGCTTTACCGCATTATTCAGTGTTGAAGGAAGTCGATGTTAAATGAAACATGTCTTGTACAATTTCAACAAAACTGACTCAGAAATCTCTGGTATCTTCAGAACTACAGTAGTCCCTCGTTACCTTGCAGTTCGGCTTTTGCGGACTCGCTCTTTCACGGTTTTTCAAAGTAAGATTGTACACGACACACGATTGTCAACTTTAATATTACTCTCGTGATTGGGACAGTACGGGATACAGTCAAAAGTTAATGAATAAAATACTTGGGACAAGTGCCGCCATTTTGTAGTTTTCTCTCAATAAGCCTACACTGTATTGCCAGTCAAAAGGACTACATCACCCAGAAGCCAACATCGCTTCCAGACATTGCTTTCTGCTGAAATGGCGGGAAAGTTTTGATCCAATCCCCCAAAAATTTGATAATTCACAGTGACTTTGGAGCTCAGTGGATGAAGAGAGCCGTATGGAACCGACCAGGAACTGGACCAGAACCGGACTTCCAGCCTCATCAGTCAGTCTGAGTGCTGCTTGCTGGCCCTGGCCCTCAGGCGTCTTCTCCGGAGCTCACTCAGACTTTTTCATCTGGATTTCTCTGGACTCTATCTGGACCATCCAGAGCCAATCAGAACTGGACCAAGGCTGGTTATTACCCATTTAAAATTTTGCTGTAGCTACTGTGCGGTACATATATGTATATGTCTACAAAACAATGGTTGTTTATCTGAATTTGGCTCCCTCGGCTGGCCTTGCAGGCCACCGTATCTCAATTTGCCTGGAGGCTGTGTAATCTGATGCTCTACCCCTTCCCTCCCTTCGAGGAAATCAACCTGAGGGAACCAGCTGAATAAACATTGTGTCATCATTTCAGGACTCTTGAACTCTCTTTGGCGTTGTCCTTGGCCATTCCCCAACACCCCTCGAGAGTGTTTATGGTTCTCACCGGTGGGAACTGCTGATTATTCCATCCTTATCAGAACCCTTACACTGCCTCACCACTCTTGTCGTCTCCCCCCCCTCCCCCTTTGCGGAATGTTCTACATCACCATGTGCTTGTCTGTGCAGGGTGTTTTTTTTCATTATGAGGGTCTTTCTTCTCAGCCATGAAGAAAGAGTTTGATTGGAATTTTTTTTTTTGCCTCCACTTCCTACGTGTCCAGTTTCACTACTTTTTGTCTGTCTAAACAGGTCTCACTTGTAAATGAGTCTCTGAGGCTCTATGTGATTTATCTGTCTATATAAATGTTGAATTAGTGTTAAAATTACATAGGTTTAAGAGCTTAGAACATTGCAAGAGTGTGAGAAGGGTTTATAAAGCCTTAATATAAGGTAGTCCTTGACTTACGATGGAGATCCGTTCTCACGTGGCGTCGTAAACCGAATTTGACGTAAGTCAGAACGTACGTAAATACATGTGACGTACCTGTTTCACCAAGCGCGTAAACCGATTTTCGACGTAAGTCCGTGGTGATGGCCTTCCTTTTCCTCGATGCACTGCCATCAGAAGAGTCCTCTTTGCATTTTGGGAGCCATAATGAAGGGCTGATGAAGGGCTAATGGCCTACTGGGATGCTAGTGACGCTGTCCTCCTCCTCCATACAGTACTGTATTCCTCCGCCGCTGCATTGCGTACTGTATTCTTCCGCCATCGTAAAACCGTTGTAAAAACCGACGTAAAACCGACTTAAAACCGATGTAAAACCGACGTAACCGCGTAACGTGAATAAGGGAGATGTGTCGTAACCTCGAAACGTCGCAAGATGAGACCGTCGTAACCCGAGGACTACATACATGTACATATGAGCAGGATTTTGCTTTTTTATCTTCTCACTCGGCTTGTTTCCCACTCCAAACATTAAATCTGGATAAGCAAATGGTTGGTAGGTAATAATAATAATAGATTTATTAAAAACACTTGGTATTTCACTGGAAATCAAAGTGCTGGTAGTTGAAGGCTATACCATTCTTTCTTTCTTTTCCTCTTTTTTTCCCTAGAACTACATATTCAATACTGCACACTTAAATGTTAAATATATGTGAACATCTTGTTTTTTTTCTCTGCTGGCTTTTATATAACTCCCCCAGTTCCTACTTTTGGTCATTTAAAAAAATATATCTATTTTATTTTATAATATACTGTCTTTAAAATGCTGGAGGAAAAAGGACTATTAGAAGGTGGGCCTGTGATTGGAAAGTCATTTTTCAACTTCCTGGACCAACAGCATAAAAAAAAAAAAATGTGGGTGGGAATGGTGAAATACCAGCACCTGCCTCCACCCTCATTTGTCCCACTCTGGGCCCTTGAATAAGGTCCTTAACCCCCACCATCTGCTCCCCCAGGTGCCCTGAAGAAGTAAGCAGCAAAAAGAAGAAGAAAAAAAACGTAGTGGGGTCTTATTAACTTATTTGCATTTCACATAAAATAGAAAAGGCTTTGTTTATCACTAATTATATTGAACTTTTGACTTTATCTATAATTTAAATTAGGACCTAACATTTTAAAAAATCCTCTGTCCGGCTAACTACTATTATAAACTACTTACAAAGTTACAGAGTGTCATCATCAATATTCTCTATGTAATATATCTGTTTTCATTAAAGTAAAGATGTCTGAAATCATGTGTGAGAGAGTCACGTCCCAGAGACAGTGTGAGCGTTGCAAAGCATGCTCGGTAGGAATTCTATGTGCAATGTTTTTTTTTTACTGTTTACAATGTTTCTGAGTGTGAAAATGGGATTTTCGTGTTATTTTCCTGGTCTGGTTTGGTTCGGCAATTATATTAAAGTCTATGATATTGGTTATAAACAGACCCCATGAGTCAGAGACTGACTGCGGTAGCTAGGAGGGGGGAAAGAGCATTGTGAGATTGGTGACAGCGTTGGGTGGTGCCTACATTTGTTTAGCTCTGGATAGCATAGCATAGGATTGCCATTCTCCTGTACACTTTCAGTGTGGAGAACTGTCTTTTTTTTTTTTTTTAATAAGACTTGACTTTACCATTTAGAGGAAGCTATTCCCACTACAGTTATTCAAAGAAAAGCTATTCAAAGGTATTCCAAGCTAAACAGAATGTTAGCGGATTATTAGTGGATTAGTGGAACCGTGCCCACCACTGACCTTTAAATACACAGTTAGAGGGCCATTGACTCATTTGCCAGAATATTATCACCTTTTTTCTCCTTTTCTTTTTACAGTGTAAAGTCTGTGCCTGTCTGTGAAAAAAAAAAAAAAAAAAAAAGAAAAAGAAAAAATATATATATGCAGTTGGAAAAATGTGCTTTTCTCTGGATTTCAGGCTTAAATTATATTTGATTTGCTTTACTTTTATCAGGGGAAGGTGCAGAATAATACCTGGTGAAGGCAGTGAGAGCTGTCGTGACAGCGGTCAAGGGCACTCAGAAGAAATAAATACACCATTGTAGCAATAGAAAGTCGACGTGTGTTTGGAAGGCAGATGAGCTATAACACAGGGGTCAGAGGTGTCATGTAAAAAAGTGACACATTAAGATCTACTCAATGTTGCGACTGTCAAGGCCTTTTAAAACTACAGTATGTGTAAATAACCTTGCCCATAGAGTTAGCAACAGTGTATGTACCGTACTTGTCTTCCTCACCAGACAGACTAAAACTTATAAGCAGCTACCTTTGATATTAACAAAGCAGATCTTCCCACTAAAGCACACATTTAAGAGGAACTGTGTGGAGCAGAACACGAGAGATACGAAACGACAGCGACATCTCGCCCCCTTTTCTCCCTCTTAAAACAAATAGTGCCAGAAGTAACAAATGGCCTTTTTGAGAAGAGACAATGTGACTTCGATAAGAAGGAAGTGAGGTTGTCCATATATACTCTAGACTAATTACGTCTGATGCATTTACTGAGATGCTGCTGACAACGGCGAGTCTCTGAGCCGCATACGTATTTATCAGCGCTTGTGGGACCTATACAGTTCCTCTCCTGTAATCCATCTAGCCTTGTCTTCCCGCGACCCCTTTTGCTTTCCTTGTGTTTGACCCATTGTAACCAAAAGTAATTGCAGGCAGAAAACAACATCTAATGATTACTCTATCTGGGAGTCTGAGAGAGCGTGAAAAGTCACAGACAGGTACTTTCAACAAAGGGAGGAGGCCCTTTTTGTTCCCGACACACAATTTCAGACTACAAAGAATATTATTGACTTGGCAGAGATTAGAACACCAAAATAAATAACAAAGCACAGAGAGAGGACAAAGTGCACAAAGAGAGAAAGGATCTCTAGAACAACCAAGTGCCAAACGCTTGCTTCTTTTCTTTTTTTTTTTTTTTTTGTTGCCATTGATTAAAAGTATGTTGCAGTTTGAGGCGCCCATTTCTCCACACAGACTATACAACACAGCAAGGAATGTACGGACCTAATCTAATGTATGTCCTTTTATCTTCCAGTCACCTTTGTTGTCAGAGGAAGAAAAGGCACCTCAAAATTTTCTTTTTTTGCCGCGGCGTAAAATGTTTACAAAAGAAAATGCAGTTGCTGACATCTACAACGGAATCTGTGCGATTTCTATCAGTCGGTGAGGGGAAAAACACAGAAACAGTTTTCTTGGACTTGATTTTTTTTTTTTTCCTTCTGTGTGACATTGCTTGATTACATCTCTTTCATTATGCTTCTGGACTACAATTGGGCCTCCCCACCTGAGGACAAGATGCCGGTGTCACCATCAACACAATCAGGCCTGGCCAAATACCCAGCATGGGCCAGATAGATGAGAGGCACAAACACCATAACAATCCGCAATCAGCGCTCATCACCGCAATGACACACGGAGGAGGAGGCACAGAGTTGCTGTGGGGGGTAGAAACAAGACATGCTTGTGGAGGTGCAAACACACATGCCCCCACATCTACAGTGATTGCTCTGCAGTTTAAAATCTCACACACGGGCAGCCATTCATTCTCCTTTTTCCCCCCCTTTGGTGTAAATTTGCACTTGTGCAGACACTGGATGATCTTGCAGATATACTGTGCAGGTGTGCTGTTCCTGACAAGAAGGCAATACATAAATGTATATTTATGAAACAAAACAGAAAAAAAAACTGCAAATGCATATCAAAATTCTCCGCACGTCAAACAATGGCTCAACATTTCCATACTGTGAAGATAATGTGAGCTCTGGGAAATGAAAATAAAGAGTGCGGAATGAAAAGGAAGTGAAAATCTTTTAGAGGGATTAAGAAAGAACAAAAAAAAAGAAGAATAAGAAAAAGGTTGATTAAGTGCGAGCTGACAAGGCAGTCTGATATTTGCAAGGAGATTGGATTATTCCAGCTGGAATACTATCAAACCAATCTTGATTATTTTGGAGATGACTTTGATCTAAAAATGTAAATGTCACTTATAACACTCCAAGCTTTCAAATTAAAAGCTGATCTGAAGTATAAGCAGGGTCCTCAAAGAATTAAAACCTGTTGCGTTCGGGGACCAGTGGCACATTTTCTGAAAGAAGCTGCTGAAAAATGCAGCGCTGCTTTTCGCGTGATGGAAGTCGGTGGAGAGACGACCGGTACAGCAGCGACGATGTGCCACATCCTATGTCATGTAACAAACAAATTCATCACACCGACCCATTGGCCCCAATTATTATGGAAAACAAGAATGAATCAAATTAACATTGAAGAAGCTCTCAGTTCCAGCAGCATGTCCGCATTTCGCCGAAGGATACGGCAAGAGGAAAAGAGAGTGTAATAAACAAGGTGCCACTCTATATGCCATATATCTTGCAGTCATTGATGATTAGCTGTTTTCCCTTAGCCATACATTATTGTTATTGCCTCCAGGGCCGGGCAGATACGAAGCGGATACAAAGGCAGCGTGAAGCCCATCTTTCAACTGATAACGGGCCGACTACAAACAACTCAGCACCGGCAGCAGCCTGATTTCAGGACATGAGTAATCTTGGTATGTTGAAAAATCTAATCTCTTTTATGACAGCACTGAGAGGAGGACTTGATGTACAGTTTGGATCATGTTTTTCTAGCGTGCCGGTTTATTGTATCGTGAAGCACTTCTGAGTAAAATAATTCAGTGTTGTTACAAATAGGAGTCTTTACAGATGTCAGCAGCTCAACCCCTGGTGTTTTGTCCTAACAGGCAATAACCCAAAATGTGTAATCTGTATGAGTTGTCAGAAGAAGACACTCTTGGGATCTTGTTTTTTCCCCTTTCCTTTTTGTCCCTCTCCTCTCTAGAATGTTTGGCAGACAGCTTAGGCAACCATTTAGACTGTATACAATATTAGTCACAGTCATTAGTAATGAGCAAACTTACATTTCCAATATCAATGTGTAGTGTAGCATGGTAACAGTTTTAATATGAAGGGCAGACACTCTCCAGATTCCCCTGAGCATGTACACTTTAAAGGTTTTCCCTCTCAAAAGTGCCACAGAAACTCCTCTGGGGGACAACTATTAATTTTTCACTGAAACCTCCCCTGAATAATGAATTCTGTCCTATTTATACGCTGTGATAAGTCCGCTGAATGTCTAAAAAGGGGTTATCGTGAAAAGGGTAAGGCTTTCAGAAAAGGACCCTGGTCCTGCTTAACATGTTTAATTCATCCGCATCGCCGTGTTCCTGAAAGCAGGAGAAAAGTCATATTATGTATCGCTGGCAAACATGAAAGCAGACACAAGCAGCACATTCAATAAATCACAGCTTTACTTTTCCTGTTTTGATGTTGACTGTCACAATCCCCCACCCAAACACCAGCCAGCGAAAGTTCAGATGTGTGCTTTTTACTCCTCCGGGCCCCCGGCTGACAGATACGCTCTCGCTAAAATCACAGAGGTACTCAGTGGCTTGTGTTAATGTTTCTGTCACTGCACACTTTATTTGGGGCGTGTTGAGTGCAGACATTGTCAGCTAGCATTCTCAGCAGAAAGAGCGACAGACGCAGATAGACACATGGAGAGGAGAGAGGGAGGAGTGTGTGTGCATGTGTGTGTGTTAAAAAAAAAAGCAGCAGATGAAACAACAACAATAAAAAAAAAAAGGCATAAAGTTAAGCCCACAAACAGTAGCTTGGAAACTAGAGCATTCATAATCTGTGGAGAGAAACTTCAACTAAAGGTGACAAACGTTTGCGAAACTTTAAAAAGACTTTGATGCTTGAAAAAAAAAAATGTTGCCGTGGCGACGGATACACGTGACTTGATCTTTAATGTAAAACGGAAATATTGTCTTGTTCAAGGTCAAGATCCAAGGTGACTTTATTGTCATTCGCATCACGTGGTACATGAGGTGGAATGAAATGGTGTACTCAAATGTACATCAATCTGGATGGTGCGGTGAGCTGCATCGCTGCAGGGTAGGACTGCAGATCTGGAACCAAGCCTGACCAGAAACAAGCTGCTGGTCTGCAGAGATGGTGAATACAATTTTGCAGTTATGTACAGTACATATACATATGTATGTTGTTAAAATTATATAAGTTTAAGAGTTTAGAACATTGCAAGATTGTGGGAAGGGTTTATAAAGCCTTAAATTATATGTAAATACTAAAATAAATACTGTATAGCGTTCCTACTTCGTAGTTTTTCACCCATCGCGGTGGTGTGTGGAACACAACACCCCTGTAATCAAGGGACAACTGGATATAACTATACTATACAAAACTGACTGCAGTGTAAAGGTTTATACAATTGTGTTATTTATACAACAGGTAAGCTATTTTTTGGTCATAACTTATCAACTGAAGTTGTTTTTTAAACATTATATTGGTACTGAGTTTGATTCTATTCATTAAGGGCGCCAGTGCATACGTATTGAAGCATCCTTACAGCAGTTTTGCTCAATACTTTGTCCTGTATCTTCTCGCATTATGTTGATGTTTTTAAAAAAAGGAAATTATGCAACAAATTTCATCTAGATTGAGAATAGTGTACAGTATTTATAATTTTAGTAGCTGTAAATTGCACAGCACAGTGAAAATACACAAAAAAACTGTCTAAAAATGGAGCTCAATTATATTTTGGGGATTTGATTTTGACCATGTTTTTAGCTCTATGGATCAAACATATTTCATAATAAAAACACAATTCAAAGATTAAATAGTTAAAAGTAAGTTAGACTTTACATGTCATAAATTATATTTTGCCATACTTTATGGTATTTACACCATCACATAAAACCTCATATGATTTTTTTTACAACTGTTGTTACAAAATATTTAAATGGCATGATTATATCAGACTTTGAGCAGTCTAAAGTTTTAAATATATTGCAAACAAACTCATTTTAAATCCCACAGTTCTGTCTGATACATATTGAACTTATACATTCAAACAAGCATGTCTAGCTTATTTGACCCAGTATCTTGTCATGCTATAGTACTTATGGTTTTTCTATACATCCCACCAAAATACAACAAATGCACACCCAAATTTCCATATATTGTACTTCAATTTTATTTCAGCTCAAAATAATGTCTTCAAAACTAGAAGTGAGGTGCTTTTTAACTTACATAAACTCTTGAAAAACAAAGATTCCCATGTGAGACCTTCAGAGCATTCTGCCGCTTATAGTTAAAATAAAGAAAAAAAAGAAAGAAAGAAAAGAAATAAATTACTTGGAACACTGACTTTTTATATGGCCTCTATTTTCATCCTGTTTCTGTTTGCTCTTCTTAAGAGTGCCGTCAGGAAGTAAGACACAGGTGTGCGGTTACCATGGTGAACATAATGAACCACTGACAGCAGCTTCAACATTTCTCTGGATCTTAGTTCTCTTTAAATTTCTTACACAGTTTATACATCAACGTGTAGGCGCTTTTTTTCTTAGCTTAGATTATGTTGGTGTTTAAAGCAGTAGCTGCGTTGGTACCCTTCAACATTTTCTTTAGAAACTATCTGTTTCTTTTTACCGACATTGTAGAAATACATTGGGGCAACTATCTATCATAACTCTTCTTGTTCAAAACAAGTGTTTTTTTTTTTTTTTTTTTAATATCTTGCTAATTATAGAATTCATTTGGGATTGTTTTCTAGTACATCTAAATATACTTTCTCCCCGCAGGGCAATAAAAATAATTTTGTTGATGACATATGTCTTAATGCTTTATGAAGTGCTTGTATTATTGTAGAGGCTATTCTTAAAGTTGCTCTTCCAAACAATCTTCAACGAGAGAGAAATAGGGATGAAATAATGGGTAAAAAAGATCAGAGAGAAAGTTCACTGTCTGTGATGATGAGTAGAATGCTCCAGAGGTTCCAGCTGTCCACAGCGAAGGCGACTGTAAAAAATAGACATGCGACTCTTTTGCACTGACGAACGTTTGAGCAACCCATTAACCCCAGTGCCTTTTACACTGCTAAGAACAGAGATATATCAGATATTAACACATCAGAGGTTTGGATTTTCTGAGATGTAAGGCAAAACTCTCTGTTTAACAGTTGGTCTACGTTCCTACCCTCACCTATGGTCACAACCTCTGGTTAGGGACCAAAAGTATGTGATCATGAATACAGGCAGTTGAAATGAGTTTCCTCCGCAGGGTAGCTGGACTCTCCCTTAGAGATAGGGTGAGACGTTAGTTGAGTTATCCGGGAAAGACTCAGAGTAGAACAGCTACTCCTCCACATCGAGAGAAGCCAGTTGAGGTAGCTTGGGCATCTGGTAAGGATGCCCCCTGGGCGCCCCCCTAGGGAGGTGCTTTGGGCATGTCCGATTGGGAGGAGAACCCAGGGAAGACCCAGGGCATGCTGGAGAGTAGGGCTGAACAATTAATTGCATTTGCGATAATATCACGATATGATAAAATAAGATTTTCTAATCACAAAGATTTTGTTTTGACTGGTCCCATGATCTGGTTACGTGACTTGCAAGTGAATGGAGCAAAGCAGAAGAGGGAGTGGAAGAAGTTAACTGTGCTTTAACCGGTTGCACAATCGTGTCAGAAGCTGATACATCCGAAAGTTTGGCATCAAAGAGGGGCAGCACGTCTGTTTGGAATTATTTTGGCCATAAAAAAGAAGATGCTACACAGCAATATGTATTGTGCAGAACCCGCCTTGCTGCTGTTCCTATCACTCAAGGAAGCACCACAAATCTTTATCAACACTTAAAAAAACAATAAATAAATAAAAACACCACAAAGTCATTTATGATAGTTGTATGGCTAGAATGCCAACAACCAGTGCTTCAACTTTAAGTAAGCAAAGTACCAGCTGACAGGGATCCCTGACCAAACCGTTCGAAGGTAATACTCCGTATGAACATAATTTGAAACAGCATGCAGAAAGAACTCGAGCAATAACAGAGTTCATAGCAAAAAACATGATGCCCATTAATATAGTGACCAAGCCTGGGTTTACGGCTTTGGTAAACACAATGGATAAGTACAGACTGTCCTCGCGCACACATTTTAGCCAAGTTGCTATCCCAGAGCTATAAAAATGCTGAAACAGAGCTGCAGCGGAGCTGAAAACAGGGGAGTGTTTTGCAACGGAAACAGAAGGATTTATTGCTTGTGTTAATTGAAAATACATAAGAAGAAGACATTGAAAAATAATTGCATATTACATCGCAATCACAATATTGAAGTTAAAACATCAACATTTGAATATTTTCCTAAATCATTCAGCCTTACTGGAGAGAATATGTCTCTCGGTTGGTCTGGGAACACCTTGGGTTCCCCCCAGAAGAGCTAGAAGTGGTGGCTGTGGAAAGAGATGTCTGGACCTCCCTGATCAAGCTGCTGCCCCCACCACACAACTTAGGAACAAGCGGAAGATAATGGATGGATGAAGGTTTGGATTTTCGTTACCTCTCATACCCTGAAGCCACCTGCCTGCACATCATTGTTCTGTGGCGCCATCACCTTTTCTGTCCGTCTCTCTTTAACACATGCTACATTTCTCATGACGGTGGTTTAGTATTTTCGCTTTTGTTGACACATCTTAACAGAGCCAGGAAATGGGACGGAGACACAGGAAGTTGGATAAAAGAAAAAAAAAAAAGAAAAAAAAAAAAAAAACATTGAGGATGTTACAAATACATTTTTTTAGAATTGTGGGTGAAAATTGCCAGAGCTTCCTGTCTCATCTCAGCTTCCACTATCACCACGGTGACATACTACAACCTGTACTTTTTATTTCAAGCTCCTGTTTCTCTCTGTGTGTGTGTGCGTGTGTGAATCTAAACTACATGCTCTCTCTATATAATCAATGTGCGAACACCAACACCCATCTCTATGATAATTTCCTATGCAGCTTCAGCAAAGACAGCAACATTGATACAATTCATTTCCCCTTTATTAACTGGTGCGGAAATGTAGAACTCCACTGAGGTGCATTTTGAAGTTGTTCGGCGCTGGAGAGTTTGATTTATTTGTAGGAGGGGGCAGCTGCTCATCCTGGGTGCCAGTTTCCAGGAGTCATGCATCCCAAGCAGTTTATTTGCCAGACACAAAGGGGTTTAAAGTCAATGAACTCTCCCAGGGGTGAACGTTTTACAGGATTCCTTAATTCAAATTCTATCTGTCCAGTGATGTCTCTATAAAGCATTGGCAAAGTTTGCGATTAATTTATAGTTTGCCTTCCTTGTTTGAGTTTCCTGTGTGACTTCCTGAGTCAAATCCAGTCAATCACAGTGACATTCAATTCACCGGAATAGATGACTTGCCATTTTTATCTAGAACTGATGTGCCTTTTATTTGTCCTCGTACACGACTCTTCTTCTCTCCGCACTGCCATTGCTAATTATTTCAAACTATCAGGTAGGCAGTTTCAATTTCAATTAAATCTCCTGCTCTCCGCTGACCTTGGGGTGAAAAACAGCGTTGCTCTCTCAGCCCTGAATATTCCCTAGAGCAGTTATGGGTGCCATTTAAGATTTAAACTCAATTTGAGCTTGACTTCAGTGAATACACAGCAAGACAGAAGAGTGGTCAGTGTATATATTCCAGTGACACACTTAATGTGATAATTGAGAGTGGCCAAATTAAAGCTTCCAGGCATAACTGGCTACTTGAACACACCCTAGGGTAACAAGAAAAGACAGATTTACAACCATACGCTGCTAAT
This sequence comes from Simpsonichthys santanae, assembly GCA_031762415.1. Lineage (NCBI taxonomy): Eukaryota > Metazoa > Chordata > Actinopteri > Cyprinodontiformes > Rivulidae > Simpsonichthys > Simpsonichthys santanae. The sequence goes on along the minus strand of JARVLU010000952.1, from coordinate 16,083,503 downwards.
CTAGCTGTCTAGTATGAGCAATGAATCTTAATGTACTAATGCGCGGATGAAATATTTAGTGACAGAACATAAATTATATTCTATACATTTTTTTTTTCACATTGCAGTATCAACAAAATGGAAGGTGTCATAATATAACAGCATGTTTAATAAAATTAAAACTAACAAATAGACACAAGCAAGTAAACATGTGCTGAATGCTAAAGAATAGACACAAAATGACAAAAGAGAGCAGAGGATACTATGTATGTTAAAACAAACAAACAAACAAACAAACAAAAAAACAATTACAAGGTATTGACAACTATTGCAATCACAGGCTCCCCTGCCAGACTCAATGAGGTGCCAATCAACCGAGTGCCTCTGCCTCATGTTGTCACTACTGCCGCCTTTCATTTTAGAGTCAGAGGAGATTCTGCCATGACGAATCGTCAGTCAATAGCTCGGAGCTGATGGTTAATGCTGATTGATGATGTTCAATACACCCCACCCCTCCACGCCTGCTCCTGAACAGCTTGCCCACACACTCTCCTCTACAGTAGTTTTCATTTGTAATAAAATACGGAAGTAAAATCAAGAGAAGGAAACAACAAACAAACATATAAGCAGCATGTGATTAGTATAGCACCATGACATGTTTTATTGTAAAGGTAGTAAAACATAATTCTATAGATATGAGCTGGGTTTCAGTTTGAAGGTACAACAATTTAAAAATGTCATGGTTTTAAAAGCAAATGTTTTCCTTTGGTTAGAATTCCTTACTTGTGAGACACAAGAGACATGGTGGACTTTTCACTGTTAATATGTAATGCATTTTGCAGCAAGCTATTAATAAGTTGTATGGGATGGACAAAGAATGTAAAATCCCCTAAATTTTCTTCTTGTTCAAAACCTTTTTTTTTTTTTTTTTTTTTGGTTGTTATTCAAAACACAGACAATCACCATGTGTCTACCACATACGTACCACTCATTAATCTAAGGTAACAATGTTTTGAAGCAAAAAAATGCAACAAGCTACAAAATGTGGCATGCCAATCCCGCTAGCTCACATAGAAGGCTAGCAACCTGGCAAACAGCAAATAACAGCAAATGGCAAATGAACTAGCAAACAGCCTGTCAGGCTCCTACGATCTTTATACAAGAAGTGTAACGGAAAGGAAATAGTAGTTTGTGCAATAAGCACAACTACATGTAACAATTTTACTACCACTATTACTGTTTTATTTATAAAGCACCTCAAAAACAATCACAGCTGCTACAAAGTGCTGTAGCCTACATGTAATATTTAACATGATTTAAAACATAGAAAAAATAATAAAAAAAAAGTTTAAATAACAATAGGATCATTAAAACCATAGCTGTACAACAGGAGTAAAACAACAAGATTTGGCTAGGTGAAAAGACAAATAATTAAAATTTATTTTTAGAAGAGTTTTAAAAGAGCACAGTGAAGGTCTCGCTTGTCTTACATGAAAATTATTTTCCATTCTCTTAAAGGAAGAAACTCAAAGCTCTGTCCCTTCGGAGCCTTTGTTTAGACCACCACAACTTAAGGACCAGGTGACCTATGGCAAGGAGAGTGTGAGTGAGATAGATTAGAGAGGTAGAAGGTGGCCAAACCATTTAAACTTTTACAAACAACAAGAACAAAGAAAGAAAGAAAGAAAGAAAAAAACAGCATTTCTAAAATGAACTCTAAAATACACCGTCAGACAGTGGAGGAAAGCCAGAGTAGGAGTGATGTGCTCCCTCTTACAAACTCCAGTTAGAAGCCGAGCAGGAGCATTCTGAACCAACAGAACTGGGGAGGTTTGAGGATGATGGGCTGATTCCAAAGTAAAGAGCATTACAGTAATTGAGCCAAGATGTGATAAAGAAATGAATTACTGATTCAAAGTGCTGTATTTCCAGAAGCAGCTATACCTTTGTCTGCTGCCTAATATTATAAAAACTGGACTTGACCACTGCTCCAATCTGGCAATCCAATTTAAAATCAATGTTCTTTGTAAAACTCAAATCAGAAATTGCTGGCATTACACGCAGCGACAGGAGGCCCAAATCAACAGGCAGACGCACACAGGAGCCACTGAGCCCAAATACCATCTCTTACATTTCCTCTCATTAAAATTCAATAAATTTATGACCATCCAGGCTTTGAAAAAGTCCCATTTTCTTTTTTTTTTTTTTTTTTTTTTACTATCAAACTCCAAGACAGCAGATAAACAAAAAAGAACAGAGGAACTGAGATTGAGCCCTGTGGAACCCCAAAAGACCAAGAAGCAGAGAAGTGGTTAGAACCAGCTTTTATGACTCACATGGTTCTGCCCGTCAGATAGGACCTAATTCCATTGAAAGCTGTACCAGAGATACCCATTTGGTGCTGCAAAAGAGATACATTTTTTTTTTGTATTTTTTTTTGTATTTTTTTTTTAAACATGTGGTTTACTGTGTCAAACACAGCAGTAAGGTCAATCAAGATAAGAAAAATATTTTAGCTGGAATCATTTGCCATGAGGATGTCATTGAAAGCCTTTACAAAAGCTGATTTTTTTTTGTTGTATCAAGTTTTAGAACCAATAACTTACTGGATATTATGGTCATCCAATAAGATTTAATATGGGAATAAAATACTTTCTCTAAGTTTTTAGAAATAAAAGTAACTTGGATATGGGCCTAAATGTAGTTGTACTGTATATGTATATGTTGTATATATGCAATGCCGATGTTGTCAACACAATCACTTTTTTCTCTCTCTCCTTATGTGTATCTGTACATCAAAATTAAAGTGACTGTAATTATTATCAACATTATTGCGCTAATCCTATCACTACATTAAAGTCATGATTGAAGCAATAATTGATCTTTTGAAAGAAGCATTTGCATTTATGATTTTTCACCAAAGCATTTAGATTATGTAATACTTTTAAAATGTATTTTTGCTGTGATACTGTGGCCTTTTTAAAATTTAAAGTCATCAAACCTTCAGCATCTCATCCTGGCCGCATGCGTAGAGTAGAGGCCAATGTTTATCTGGCTGTAGCTAGAAACTTGTAGAAAATAACTGTAAATGTATTTTAAACTAACTTTAAAGTCTCTCTGCCTTTTGATGGCTTCATTGTTTGTCTTTGAAAGAAATGAACAATTGTTCATCAAATGCTATAAAAAGGTCATCTGTGATTGATTCCAGCTATAATTAAAATGATTATTGAAACAAATGATGAAGCGCCACAGGATTTCTCTTCATCCTCCCTTGAAATAAAGAGAATTAATGTCATTTCAGAGAAAGGCATTAGCCAAACACGACATACAGCCTTTGGAGAACAACTTGGTACATGCCCTTAATTACAGTGATCCTATCATATGTGACATTTCTATCATCGCAAAGCTCTGTCTCCCACTTCACTTTCGTTCACCTGTGGTGACTTGCTCATGACCAGAAAAATGTAACAAGATCACTCATCACCCAGGAAAAAGATAATTTACGTGGGAATTTCTTAATGTGAATTTAAGTGTAACATGACAATGGCAACCTGCAATAAGAACTTTCTAACCTAGAAATGTCAAGCAGGAGGAGGAATACAGGGAAATGTAGGCATGATATTGACTTGACCAAAAGTGTCACCTTTGGAAATGAAATTATTCTCCCTTTTTCCTTCCATCTTTATCTCTCTCTGTCAGTTTCTCTCATGTTATCCTCTTTCAACCTAGCTCTCCTCCTCCCTCAAGTTCATCTTTTTTAATTTCCAGCATTGGTGCAGCCAGAGCATTTATATGTGTGTGTAGAATTGTTTTGAGGTGCCATAAAAGCAAATGAAACTGTCCTGCATGGCACAGCTGCACCCGCACTTGTAAAGTTGTCTATTAAAGCATGCTTTAGATCAGAGACATTCATCTGCTTCTTGTTCACATACCAGGACAAAGGCATCAGGAAATCCACACTTAAAGTCAGGCTACATGTTGTGCATCAGCTGATAATGTTTTACTATGGCAAAGGTTTTTATTGCACTCTTACAGTGTCTTGGTAAAAATCTACTTTGCTAATGAGTGTGATTGCTGTGCAAGCACAATCCTACTGTATGTCATTATTGGGTTAAAAAAATGTATGCCATTGCACTACTCAACATAAAAAAGCTGTCTAAATGCCCAAAACGACAAAATGACTTATTGAACATATATTGTACTGTTTCTGATAACAGTAAACAATTCTTAAAGAAATTATAGTGATGGTAATTACTTTAATTAGCTAAAAAGCTAATAAAAAGAAGAAGAAGAAGAAATAGTGCTACAATAGTCACTCAGTCCATCTATTGGCTAGGTAGTGTAAGCCCGTGCATTAAAGCAGCCCAGTAACATTGTGTTAAAAAGGGGGGGGGGGGGGGGATCCATTGTTCCCAATTGGCACAGGCCACCCAGAAAACTGGGAGGTGACGT
>JARVLU010000952.1:16033125-16047298 GCA_031762415.1 Simpsonichthys santanae | reverse complement strand
AGTATATATATATATAAACTACTACTGACTACTTGTACACTTGTACTACTTTTCTACGTCATGATTTTTCACTTATCGCAGGGGTGCCAATAACAGAACCCCACGCCATAAACAAGAGTCTACTGTATTGTTATTTATTTGTAGTTGTAATAAAAAACATGTTCATTGTGCACATTTTTAACCTTTTCAGGTTTTAGCAAACATTCAAAGCCTGACATGCTGATGTTAGTGATTATCTGGGTTTCAAACCCCCCATAGTGAGCCTGTAGTAGGCTGTTTATTTCAGTCAGTAAATTTTGTAGCTTGTTGCAAACATTTGTCTCAAAAAAGCCAATATTTTAAAGAGAGTAATGTGTGGTGCATTTCTGATACCCAAGGCATGGCAGGGTGTGTGCTTCACTACCCGAAACATGTTCAGACAGTTGGTTTTGTCTTTTTTTTTTTTTTCACTTCGCTAAAAAGTTTAAAGAAATTTCTCCTCTTGGCTATCATACACAGCTGACTGACAGCGCATAGCAACAGGCGATGGAGTGTGTACTGGATAACTGGAGAAAACTTCATATTTTTTTCAGTATCCCATCATAAAGTATTTGAACCTGGGAATGATAAGACTGGAAATACAGTGGTTTTGATGCTGTGAATTTTACAGACCGTGGTGTATTGAAACTAGCCCATGAAATTTCTAAAAATGTACTCGAGTGCTGCAGTAAATCTGCTGTGATTTCAATGCAGCAACTTGTAAAAGTACACAAGCATGCATATACTGTATTCCTTGTTTAGATTTAATGTACACAAACAAATATCCCACTGTGAAATTAGCTCATAAGAGTAAAAAAAAAAAAAAAAAAAAGTGAAGTTAAGATTATAAATGAAATGATGAGCAACTGCTTCTGGAAGTGACTCACTGCTGTCACCTTTGTGAATGCATTAGGGTTTGCAGGCAGACAAATGGTTTGATCTTTTCATGCACACTTTTTATGTGTTTATACCCAAGCCTCTTATAGAGTGCGTGTTCAAAAAAATATGTGGCAGGTTGTGTTAAAAAGAACAAAGAAAATTGTTCTTGCTCTGACTTGCTACATGCAAAACCTTAAAAAAAAAACAATACAAACAGGGCAAACCTCATAGAGTAACTGAAGAGAGGGCCATCACCAGAATGTCACACATTTTGTCTAATGTCTAACAAAGACCTTCACACTCACAGTGACACCCCAGCCCTGGAAATGCCAGCCCAGCTGCTGGGGTCGTTCTGCATGTGGGTGTATGCAAAGCAATCAGTTTTCCCTGTCCTGTGAATTTCTCTTGAAAAAAAAAAAAAAAAAGAGCAAACAAAATGCTTTTTTGACAGGTAACTCCGAGGCACATTGAAAGCAATCCTGGCAATTACACACACACATACACACACATACACATGCACATGCACCGACCACAGAAGGAATAAAAGCCTGCACAGATCTGAGCCTCTGTCCTGTCTACAGAAAGTGATGCAAGGTTACCTGGGGAAAAAAAAAAAAATCTGATTCACTGGGACTAGAATATCCATCTAGAGAGGGGACAGGGTGGAGGCACTCAGAATAGCTCTGTTCATTTTCTGGTGGAGCAAAATCATTTCAGTGGCATCACTGCTGCTGATGAAAAAAGGCTTTGGAGCTCCACTACCAGGAGGAGGGAATTTTTTTTCTTTTTTTTGCCCCCCACAGTACTTTCTTTGAACAACGATTAAAAAGAAAAGCACAGTATATGAACGAGGAAGAAGTTGTGCACGCTTGTGTTCAATGATGCTTTTTACTGCGAAACATCGCTGGGCAGTAAGCCATGCAGTGACAGCTGTCGAGTGAATCATTTAAAGAAACCTCAGCAACAAAGTTCCAACCTCGAGGGACGAATTTGCCTTGCTTTAAAACTCAACAGCATTTGCAAAAATCTGCCCGACAAAATTTATTTACTGTAAAAAAAAATGTTAATGTGTACTAATTAGGCCTAATTATTTGTGTCTAAAATGAATGAAACTTTTTTAATGCTAAAATAAACAAAATAGCACATTATGTTTTTCATTATTAGTTTTGTTTGCCCAGTCAATCCTATAGTTAACTTACTAAACAACAAAAAGATGTATCCAATCCAGTTTTACAATAGTTTTACATAGATTGCATTTATAAATTTAATGTTTGTTTATACTTATTTAACAGAAAATGGCTGCTTGCTTGTGCACGGCTGTGTTGTTACAATTACAATCACAGCTGTAAGTGCAAATAATTTGACTTTCTGAAAACACAGATGGCCACTTCTAAATTATGTTATCAGCTGCAAAAAATCACTAAAAGCTGTGGAAAGCACAAAATAAACCATTTGCCTTGTTTCTGAGTAATGCAAAAAATACTCACTACATTCTGGGTCTGAGTTCCCGTCTCCCTCTGTGCGGCTGTTTGGTGATGTTTGTTCGTAGTATTCCTCCTGGGGGAAGCTGAGGGGGAGAGGCTGGGTGGTACTGGCAACGCTGCTGGGCTCCGGGTCCCCCAGCCCGCTGTCACTACAACTCTCCTGAGAACCATCTGGAAGATGGAAGGTCACGCGGCGCTGAGTCTGTAACGAACAAATCGACAACAAATGTCTTATAATAAAGCCTTTTCTCCTGTGTAATTATGGCCTCACTGTAAAACGAGAATAGTTAAAAATCTCAAGAAAATCAAAAATAGAAGGGAAAAAAACAGAGACATGTGTTAAAAAGAATTAATAGCTCATGGAAAATAAATAAATAGTAATAAATTAAATTCTAAGTTACAGTTCAGACCCTTTTACTCAACCCTACGTTTTGTTGTAGAGTATTCAGAGCCATACATGGGGGTTTCTCAAATAGGCTTCAATTAACGTAGGCCAAATATCATTTTCCAATGTAATTCCCACCCCTAAATTCCAGCGATCCATCCATTATCTTTACCAGCTTCTTCTTTTTCAGGTCATGAGGGGTCACTGCTGCCCATGTCCAGCTATCACTATGCCACAGGCGGGGTACACCCTGGACAGGTCTCCAGTCCATCACAGGGACACATAGAGACAAACGAGACAGACGACCATTCACGCTCTCACTCTCACCTAGGGACAATTTACTAATCAGCTTAATATGCATGTTTTTAGTCTGTGGTAGGAAACAGGTGTACCCAAAAGAAAACCCACACATACACAGAGAAAACATGTAAACCCCATCCAGAAAGGTCCCCAGATGGGATTTGACTTGGTGACCTCGCTGAGAAGCGAAAGCCCTACCAACTGATCCACCGTGCCACCGGCCCCGAAACTGAAATCACAAAGTGTGGATGTAAACTTATTACTTTATGACCTGACATACCCCTTTAAGAGGTAAACTGATGGTTCCCATTTTGCAGAACAACTACCACTGATGGTACTAGAGAGTCTTCTAGTTGTACTCAGGAAAACTTAGGTATAAATAATTTCCAAGTAAGTTAAATAACCATCATAATTTGAACTGGAATGGAAATATAAAATGTAGAGATAGATTTTTATTTTCATTTATTTATTTATTTATTTTTTTTTTCAAACGAGGGGTTTAGGCAAACTACACCCTTAGCTCCAAAAGGAAACTAATCAAAACAAAACTACGTTAGGGAACTCCTGTGGAAACTGGAATGGATGATTGTTAACCCATGCGCTAGTACCTGCTGTACTTAACAGCAATAGTTAGGTCTCCTTAGGACTCGAAAGCAACAAAAAATAGAAATAAGCAAGACAATTTGATTTTAATAATCTCATGTTTTTAACTGGGACTGCAAGGTATGTAATGCTGTTTTCTGCAACAAATGCTTGGCACCATCACGTCTGAAATCACACCCTTCAGGGTTCAAATAGGGTTTTAACAGTTTGCTCATACATTTACCCCTGTACAACTGTTTTTAATGTCTACTGCAATAAGCTGTACTTGGAAGATCTGAGTATTTTTTAGGTGGGATTTTTTTATGAAAAGATTCATAACTACCATAAAGCATCAGTTATCACCACTTTAAAAAAAATGTGAATAGAGGCAATGCCATACCCCCACACATGACAGGTTAACACTATCAAGCCTGCAATAGACTTTGAATATACTGTAACATAATTGTTATGCTCTTTAAAGAAAGACCCTCACTAATGCTAAATGCTAAGTATAATTATCATTAAGCTAAACAAGACAATAAAGAATGTAAAAAGCAAAACATTCTTAATGTAGTTACTATGTTGTTTTCTCTTTTTTTAATAACAGCTGTTACTCCCTTTTTAATTGTGTCCCCACTTCTCACTTTTCAGTGGCATATAAAGCTCTGCCCCTACCAATTTGCTTTGCATTGCAAAAAGGATCAGGGAAAAGTAGAGATGCAGTTAAAAAATATATGAGGAAGGAACAAAATTAGATGTGGCTTTTGTGTGGTGTTCAAAAGTACTACTGTTCCAGCTGTAAGATTTTTTTAAAATTCTTTCTGATATTTAAGATTTATTTTTGCCCATAGCTGCATATATTATAGTGTATAGATTTGTCTGTAAAATTAAATATATTCTTTCTCCACCCTGTAAATGTGATTTAATGAGATTTCAGTGTTGGTAATGAATGAAGGGAATAAACAAAAAGAAATAATAAAAAAAACTAACAGCAATTTTTCATTTACAGTAGAGGTGTTACTTTGAAATACATATTGAATACAATAAGCTCTTTTCATGAGGACTTTTTTTTTCTATGAGTGGATGGCTTCCATATCAATGAAAACCTAACAAAAAAAAAAAAAATCTTCCTCTGGCAAGATTCACTGTTTAATATTTTAAAATACAATAAATGAAAGGTTTAAGCTCCACAGTCAAAACTCTGCTCACCTTCAACGCATTAAAGAAAGAAAAGAAATTGTCAAGGTGGCTTATCTCCAAATACTGGCACATAATAACACAAACAGTTACATGTTCAAAACAACAAATAACAATAGACAATAAACAAATTGTAAGCAATGAATTAAAATCTCCTTTTCTTGTGGTGATAGATAATTTCTTTGTGTCTGTCTGAGTAAAATAACCATTAAAAAAACTTAACAAATCCAGCATAGTTGTCACATCCCAATGGTACCTTTGACCTCAGTTATTACTGCAATAATTGAGTTTTATTCTTTACAAATCACTGAGTCATTATTGGTCACCAGAGAGAAAAATTACAACCTCAAAAGTTAGCTTTTTTAAGACCACATGAAGCATATAATTTGTTTAAATTTAAAGTCTCCAACCCTGCTCATCCCTCTGTTCATACAGAGACATTCCTGGCACATCTACGCCTGACAAACAAAGATTATTACCATCAATGTGAATTGTGACAGCAGTACTTATTCACGGGTGAATGAGTGCAGTCAGATGGCATTTACAAGGGAAGCCCTTGCCCGAACATATTCACAGTTGCTTGTTTAACACAGCATCCATCATCTTTACCCGCTTTTAATGCAGAAATATGACCAAACTTTATCTCGTCATTACAGGGACTAATTAAGAGTGTGACCTCGTAACCCAAAACTGTTTCTGGTCTGTTGAGTCTATTGAATTACTTTCCAGTTAATAAAGCAACTGCAAGACCTATAATTGAGAACCTCCGTGATACACACCCTGAGAATAGATGGGATGTGTAATACCAGGTTAAACTATGTGCTAGTTTTTCTTCTGGTCTAATTTCAGTACAAAAAAAAAAAGATAACATGCAAAAGCTAAAACTTTTATTTGTATGGGGTTTTGTTCAGGAACACAGGAGTGTGTATTTATTTCTGTACAGTATCGGCCTAATTCATGCTGGCTTTTGACAAAGTCCCACGGGAGGTGGTTTATTGTATCCTCAGACAGAAAGGCATTACGGAGAAGCAAGTTTGGATTGTTAGTTCCATGTACAAAGATGTTAAAACAAGAGTGAGAACTGGCAAAGGCAACACAATAGCATTTGCGATTAAGGCTGGCATTCATCAGGGTTCATGTCTCAGCCCACTGTTACTTATAGTTGTGACGGACGGAGTTACTGAGCTTATTAAAGAAGAAGTGCCAGGAAATATGTTGTATGCTGATGACATAGTTGTGGCTGGAGTTTCTGAAGTTAATCTCTAAGATAGTTTCAGATGGTGGCAGCAGGCACTTAAGAGTAAAGGTCTGAAAATAAAAGCAGCAAAAACAGAGACCATGGTCTGCTTGAAAGCTAACAAGACCTTAAAATTACTGATAATAGAGGAAATGTACTGATGTAGGTCAAAACGTTCAAGTATCTTTGGTCAGTGATAAATGCCAAAGGAAGCTGTGAAGATGTTGAACACAACATTGGTGTGGCGTGGCTAAACAGGAAGGAGTTGATAAGAGTGGTTTGTGACAAAAGGATGACAATTCATATTACCGGTAAAGGGAAAGTGTATGATATGATGGTGCACCCAGTCTTGCTTTGTGGAACTGAGGTATGGACATTAAGAGAAAGGAAGGGGAACTCTTGGAAAGAACAGAAATGCAGATGCTACGTGGGATTTTTAGAGTATCCCTCAAAGATAGATGGTGAAATGACGATATCAGAAAAATGCTTGGAGTGGCATGCATCATACTGTAGATAAGAAACAGGAATCAAGAATGAGATAGTATGGGCATGTGCAGTGAATGGAAGATGACAACAAGTTAAAAAGGCTATTAAACACATACGTTTTCAGTCAACAAAGCAGGGGATGGCAGAAGAAAAGGTGGATGGATATGATCCAGTAGATATGAAGACACTCCATCTCACAACAAATAATACATGAAACGGAACAAAATGAAGAAGAAGAATGCATGTGGCACTGTTCTGAAAGGAGCGGGACCTACAGCCTGAAGGAGAGAGAGTGTCAACGTATTTGATGTTGCTTGAGGTTTAGAGAAGTTCATGTTGTGACCTTTATTTTGGAACTACAAAAGAACAACAGGTTCTGTGGTGACATCTGGGAGCATGTGGGCAATCCCTACACATAGCAAAACCACACTGTCATTCACATTGTGCAACACAAGCAGATGCGCCACTGATGTGATGTTTTTCATTTTTGTGTTGGACATGGAAAAATGAGACATTAAGAGATCTGATGTGGCTTTGAGGTAAACCTGGTAAAATAGTCCTGTCGCAGTTATACGGGCTGCAGCTTGAATTTATGTCTGTACATGATTCCCTGGGTAACACGATGTAGCCCACCATACAGAAACATAAAACACATAAAATATTATCACGCCCTCAGCTTTGGTTATTGCAGTGAATTTTATTCAATCCATTATTCAAAGTGATAAGTTTCTTTTTTATTATTTTTTTTAAGCAAACACAACTGGTGCACAAATGACAACCTTAATTTTCACCATTGCTATAGCAACAAAAGGAAAATGCAGGTCCTGAATTAAAAACATCATTAACGCATGGTTCTTTGAGCTCAGGAGGAGGTGATGTCAATGCTCTCACAGATTTTTCCTCAACCGCTACAGTGCATAAATAAGACATATCTTGTTATTTGAGAAGGACAAAAATAAGCTGGAAAAAATAAAGAAATAGGAATAAAAATAATAAAATAAACTATTTCTCCTCTGAAGGACAAACTGCCAAATCACCAAGTGCACAAAGAGCTTTATTTAAAAACTATCAGGAAGGGTTGACTAACCAGAATCCACACAATTATCTCCCTGAGAGCTCGACCAAGAGGCTTTCAGAAGTGTGATGGTAAAACAGCCAGCTAAATATTATATGTATTTGATTCATTAAGATCCTGAGACTATAAATCCCTTTTTGTGTTCATTTGTAAGTGCTGGTAAGAAAGTGGCAAATAAAAATTATAAAAAAATAAAATAAAAAATAACGGGAAAATGAATCAGGAAAAAACAAAAATCATTTTATGAACAAGATCACTAAGAAATACAACCTTTCTGTTGTTAGATTTTATAGGAATAAATCAGTTTTTTTTTAAATGTCATGCATTACATACTTAAAAAAATATTAATTGCCAATCCCCTTGTTTTTATTTTATTTTATATCTGCTTTTATATATTTCAATTTGGCAAAAAAAAAAAAAAATAAAAATAAAAAAAAAGGAGCCAGGAACATTTCTGGCAAAACAATTCAGCTCCGTGTGCCATGTTTACACATGCTTTTAAGTAATCTGAATATCTACTTGTCCTCAAACAAAGTTGGCAGCTATTTCTCGAATTACCAGAGTGCCCCTGCAAAAGTAATGCCCAGGTTCCAGCACGGGGGGAAAGGGCCCACTTACACAGGGTTGGCAGCTCAACAAAAAGCAAGCCTCCATTTCACAAAATGGTAATTATATAAAAAAATAATAATAATAAAATAAATTGAAAAAAATCTTGCTTCAACAATGATATCTAAATTATGTTTGAATAAGCAGATGCACATGACAAATAAATGATAAATGGACTGTACTTATATAGCAGCATTCTATCTTATCCACATACACAAAGCACTTTACAACACAATCTGTGCCCTCATTTACCCATTCATACTGCACTCTACTAGATCTCTACATAGCTAATCTGAATCTAATCAGAGCTTTATCACCTTCAAACGCTGATGGGACACACATCGGAGGCAATGAGGGGTTCAGTGTCTTGCCCAGGGACGCTTCGGCATGTGACTGCTGGTGGAATCACACCCCCAACTCTCTCATTGGAGGACAACTGCTCTAACCACTCAGCCATAGCCGCCTGATTAGGACACAATCATTTTGCTGAAGGAAGTGCCACCATTTTAAAAATCCTGTTCATTCAAAGGCTTGCCAGATGTAAAAAATAAAATAGTAAAATAATAAAATTAAGTCATTTAGATTTGTAATGTTGGGATTAAGCACCATCAATGCTGTTGAAGAAATATTGCATCTCGGTATTAATGACAGATGCAAATAAAACATTAAAACTTGACAGAGACAAACAAACATGCAGGAGTCAAGGTGAGTGTTTTGTCAGGCGCAATCACTTATTTAAAGAAGCTGCCAGAAATCCATAAAGCAAAGACAAGCTGCCGTAAGAGATATCAAGACCAAACAAAGGCCTTTCTGTCTGAAACAACACCACTTTTGGAAGTATGTACACAAAGACAAAATAAACAGGAGAGATAGATGCCAAGTGCTACCACTAAAATGCCAGAATATCCCTCCCCTATCATCTCTGGTAACTACGCAGATTGAACAGGACTCACAGGTTACTAGCTGAGGCCCAGGATGGAAGGCTGCCTTGTCCTTTGCTACACCACAGCTCTTTGAGTTTTATTGTCCCACGTACTTTACCTTGACTATCATTCTCTCAAAACAGCAGAGAAGTCGGCGCTGCAGAGAAAAAGACCCGGCTGACAACCACCTCACTGTGAGTGATAAACAGGGACCACTTAGAAGTGAATCAGGGGAGATTGGCTCTGCCATTTCGGATAAGGATCAGCTCGCGGGCACACCTAGACCTGCATAAATCTGCTCTGAGGAGATGGTGATTTGTTATAGCACACATGTCTTATGTGTGGAGAGAGGGAAAACAGTCAAATGGCAATGCCTCGATTGAAAATGCTTTGTTCCACATGTCACTTTTGTATGATGTCAAGATTGTGCAACATCTACAAAAAATCCCTGAGCTATTTTCTTTCTTTTTTTATTTTTTAAGTAGGAATTTTTTTTCTTGTTACAAAGTACATGTTCCATTTCAGCCTATTATGTGCTAGGTGATGTGCATTTGCTTGGGAGCTGATGAGTTAGCAGGAACACGAATGAAGGAGGTGATTCTTGCAAGTGTGTTGAGACATTACTGTGACAAATCCAATGAATTTTCATAATTTCGGTCTGTTGTTGAGTCATCTGGGACGATGATGCTCTTAAGTTCCACAAAAGGAGTTCTGGTCTCAGTACGAACAAGAGCTTTGCACAGAAATGTCATAGAAACTCTTGGAAATAGTATATGGCCATAAGCTCCAAGCTTCAAAAGAACCAGTCAATAGTAATAATAATACTATGATATAAATTCAGAGCTTATCATGAAAAAATAAATAATTAAATTGCATATATCAGAGGGTTGGAACTATGTGCTCAAAAATAAAAGAAGAAAAAAACTCAAGTCAGAAAAGCTGAGCAAACAAACTATTCAGCAAAAATGTGCTGACCCTGTATAAAAGTTGGAGCAGCATGTCAGTGTGTGCTCTGCAGGAAAGGGAGAACTTCCATTGTTTTGTTGCCAGACTGACAAATGATTGTTGAACTATGAATATGGATACAAAGGAAAAACATTAAAAAAAAACAGGTGGAAAGGAACAAATGGGTGATAGTCAGATGTCACAACAAAGCAGGATTTAATGGATCTCTAAGTGAGAAACTGCAGCATTAAAACATTTACCAATTAGGACATTTGAACGTCAACACATTTTTTGTTAAATTCAGTATTGCGTTACACTGCTTGGGGCAAAAAACCTGATGAGTAAAAGCTGTGATGTTGTTATGCTGTTTGCAATGATGCATTTTAACATTCCTATACTCTATGAATGCAGTGATTCAAAAAAATAGCCACATTTTATCGACCCTACATATGCAAGACTGTATGTTAACACACAAACTTGCTCTAGTTCAGTTCAGGTCTAAAAGTTGCTTTTTGAAACATGTACGGTAATTTAAAAGTTAAACCATATCCAGCTAAATTAGACAAAATATAAAATGTAAGTTATGAGTTGTATAACATTCACTGTGGTTTCTTCAACAAACACTAACCACATTGTTTCTCTTGTCTTAGTCAATGTGTGCAGGACTTGAAAATTATTTAGTGTAAAATTTGAGAAACAGATTCATTATATCATATCATTTTTTTTCTTCTAAGTATCAACATCAAGGCAACCATGTCAAAAAGTTTAAAATTGAGTTTTGTGTAAAGTTATAAAATAAATAATATTGCATCTGTTGTAGATAGCACTTTACATAACCTCAGGTTGGAAAAATGGAGTTTCATTCTAGCTGGATTTATAAGCTAGAGTCTGAGTCTGAGTGTGTCTCAGACCAGAATAGACTGCTGTCTTGAAACAACTCCAATAAAATAAAATCATAATGGTTCATACTGATCCAGTTTTATAAATCTTTACACTGCTGTTAATTTATGTATCTCATGGCTTATCTGGCAGACATACTATGATATGCCCTTAGGTTGTACCTAAAGTGCTGCTGCTAGCTGCTGCTGCTGAGGCTAAATGCACTTGCAAATTATCTTGAATTATATGTAAATAAATGTGTTGCACAAAAATGATGCCGATATCTTCTTCTTTTGGCTTTTCCCTCTTCAAGGGTCGTCATAGCGAGTCATCCTCCTCCATCTCAGTCTGTCCTCTGCATCCTCTGTCCTAACTCTAACTACATCCATGTGTCTCCTCTTTGTCCTGGCAGCTGCATTTCTAACATCTTTCTACCAATATACCCACTGTCCCTCCTCTGGGCATGTTCAAAACTATCGCAGTCTGGCCTCTCTAATTTTATCTCCTAGTTGTTCAACCTGTGTTGTACCTCTGATGAGCAACTGTTCAATGTTCAACCTGTGTCAATGTAAAGATAAAATACTGTAATAACAATAATGATAATTAAAAAAAAACTGAATTTGAATGAATTTCAAGGAAGTATTTTTCAGAATGAAGTTGTTCTAGGTTATTTGTAAATCTTTTTGGTCTTGGTCATGCTTGTATTGGACATTTTGGGATTAAAGTGGTCTGAATTAAACATTAATACTCCAAACTGAGGTTTGTTAAAGAGTTACTACAGCTTATTAATTTTATTGTTTATAAATTATTATAAAAAAAAACACTTCAAAAGATCTGACAGAGCATTTCCACTCGCACTGTAATTGTAAATTGCTGATTTTATTTTTAGTTTTTTTTGCTACCATGTTCAACACTCATAAAGAGTTGCATTTTTCTTTTTCTTTTGGCAGTTACCTCTTCAGAGTTCACCACAGTGAGTCCTCCTCCATCTCACTTTGACCTTGGTGATTATATAAAGAATAACTATGAATTAATTTGTAATTGTGTAATCTCGGATAAAGGTGGCACTATTCTGAACTAATAAAATAAACTCCAGAAGGTGCAGACGGGGGCAGACCGGTGGCACAGTTGGTAGAGTTGTTGCCACTCAGCAAGAAGATCATCAAATCAAATCCCGGCTGGGAACCTTTCTGGGTGGACTTTGTATGTTCTCTCCATGCATGCGTGGGTTTCCTCCAGGTACTCCGGTTTCCTCCACAGATCAAAAACATGCGTTAGGCAGATTGGTAACTAAATTGTCCCTAAGTGACTCTATGAATGGTTGGTTGTCTCGTTTGTCTCTGTGTGTCCCTGTGATGGACTGGAAACATGTCCAGGGAGTCCCCACCTCACGCACAGTGACTGCTAGATCTGGGCACCAGTGACCCCCCAGAACTCGGAAAGGAAGACGTGGGTAATGGATGGTGCAGAGATGGTCACAATACTCACATTCACAGAGGTTATCTTGCCAAGTTGACAGGCTTCCTGAAATGAAAACAGACAAAACAATGAGTCTTGACAGTAACTTATCAATTATTTACTATAAAAAGAGATATTTGGATCAAACAAAGAAAACTCTGCTGAGACATTTTCAGAGTCATCTTGAGTTCACCATTGACAGCCTTATAGATTTGTGTGTTTAAAGCCTTTTTTAAGTTGTAGTTGAGAATTAGGATACATATTGATTGTTTTACTCAGATGCAGAGTTTGCACTGCATACTTCTGTGCGCAGCTGGCTCATTGGCAAAAATCATCTGAAGAGTACAAAACCAAGAAATGTACAGAATAGGGCAAACCTGACAACACAAGACACACAGCAACTGCATGCAACTGACAGTCTGATGAAGATGTATTCTCTGCGTTTCAGAGAGGAAAGGGAACAGAATATCAAATGAAGCATCAACAATGAACAATAAACAGCGACAAGCTTCTAAATTGGGAACAAAAGATACCCGCAAGCCTGCAAAATGGCATCATCTCTCTGGGGACGGAGATAACTCACAGTGAGATAAGAGTATTTAATTTTTAATCAGCAATTTAGCTTTCTTTGTACTGTGTATGATAATCAGAATCTCTGACTTTATTTACAAGAAAACAAGCAATCTGGCAATGAACAGACACTTACAGGTGCATCTCAAAAATTTGATTATTGTGAAAAAAGTTCAAATTTGTTTTGCCAATCATGTCTAGGAAGTAAAACTCATGTACTACATAGATCCATTACCCATAGAGTGAAATATTTCAAGCATTTATTTCTTGCGATTTTGATGATTATGGATTACGAATAATGATAAACCAAAACTCGTCGTCGCAGAAACTTAGAATATTGTGAAGAGATTCAATATTGGAACCTCCTGATGTAATATACTCTAATCAGTTAATTAAATCCTAGACATGAGCTACAAATGTTACATTCTTCAAGTCGAGCCACTCCTGAACCAGATACAGTCAGAAGCATCTCACCTGGGATGAGGAAAAAACAAAGAGCTGGACTGTTGCTCAGTGGTCCAATGTCCTCTTTTGAACTTAAAGTACATTTTCATGTCATTTGGAAATCAAGTTCCCAGAGTCTGGAGGAAAAGTGGAGAGGTCCAGAATCCACGTTGCTTCAAGTCCAGAGTGAAGTTTCCACACTCAGTGATGGTTTGGGTCCATGTCCTCTGCTGGTGTTGGTCCACTGTATTGTCTGAAGTCCACAGTCTGCACATCATCTACCAGGACATTTTAGAGACGTCACGCTTCCTTCTGCTGATGAGTTTTATGAAAATGCTGGTTTCATTTTCCAGCAGGACTCGGCTCCTGCCCACACTGACAAAGGTACCAAAAGTTGACTCCGTAATACTGTATTCTAATTTTCTGAGACACTGAATTTTGGTTTTTCATTATCTGTAACCCATAATATTTTTTTTTCATTCAACTTTTATTTATACAGGTTGGTTTCATTGAGTCCTGTGAACTCATTTTCAAAAGAGGCCTGTTTTAGACAAACCACAGATGAGGTACAGACAAGAAACAGACATAAAATGCATATTGCATACTGTATGTGCATAAATAAATGCATATTCTGTACTTCTCTTTTATGATTGTCTATTGTTGATTGTTCAAGGAAAAAAACTTTTGCTGTATTGTTGTTGTTGT
>JARVLU010000952.1:16016032-16027751 GCA_031762415.1 Simpsonichthys santanae | reverse complement strand
CAAGTAGTGCAGAGTCAACGCATCAGTTGACCCAGTGGTCATTGGAGCAGTCGGTGCTGTGACCTCTAAACTATGAGTGGGTCCAACAGATTTCAGGAACAACCTCAGAGATGTCTGTCCAGAAGAGAGTAGCCCTAGGAAGAGCTACTGAACAAAACATTTAAATTAATCTGGTAGAGAACATGAGATAGAGGTGAAGTGGAACTGCCCAAATTGAAGAGTAGGCCGAACTACAACTTGTCAAAAAAAAAAAAAAAAAATCCCAATGGCAATGTATGAAATTGTAGCTTTGTCCTAATTAGTTAGTTTTGTTGTCGTTGTTGCTGAGAATGTTGCATTTATGAATAGATCTGAAGCAAAGTAAAATTAAAATTAGAATTAAACACATTCTTTACTTTTTAAACCTCCATCATTATCAGTGTACGGTGTCAAGATGATAATTAAAATGGCCAACTAAATACCTTAACAAACTGGACTTGTGCAATTGTTCTCTTGATGGAAAAGCTTCAATGTAAAACTCAGTGTAAAAAACAAACAACAACATTTTCACTAGCTTGAACTACCTGTACATGAGGCCAGTTTGTCACTGCACTGATCATAAAGAGAAACAGCACTGTCAGACATATGATAATTATTTTATTTATGCAATACTTTAAGAGTAAATATGATTAATAATTGTTTTAAAAGAGCAACGGTCATTCCCTGCCAAGCGGCATAGAGTCAAACCAGTACAATAATTAACTTTTTGGCAACTCTGAAACAATGCAAGAGCTGTATTTTCTCAGATCTTCTCAGGCCGTCATAAAAAAAAAAAAAAAAAAAAAAAAAATGAATTAAAAAAAAAAAAAAACCTCAAAGGAAATATTTATTTTAATGATAAAAGTTTCTCACTGCAAGTGTGTTTTGCTTGGCATGCTTGCAAAGTACCACAGTCAAAGTTTAACTTGACTTTTGTCTATAGCTCACTGTGGTGAATTCTTAAACACCCAAAATACCCGAGGCTTCAATAAAACTCCCTGG
This sequence comes from Simpsonichthys santanae, assembly GCA_031762415.1. NCBI lineage: Eukaryota > Metazoa > Chordata > Actinopteri > Cyprinodontiformes > Rivulidae > Simpsonichthys > Simpsonichthys santanae. The sequence goes on along the minus strand of JARVLU010000952.1, from coordinate 16,026,731 downwards.
TAAGCCAGAAGTAGACCAGGAACCAGTCAGTGTGGAAACAAAAGCTCCTTCACAAGCCGGAAAACCCACCACTGTCGTCTAGAACTTATCTCAAGTTCCCACAACTTCCCTTCACTGCGCTTCTTTTTTCTTTTCAGTGATAAGTTTTTTTTTTTTTTTTAGTTTTCAACACAGATGTTTCATCATGACAATACTTTAAAACATGGAGCTTTTTTTTTCACCAGTCAACAATATTGTTCATTCAAACATAGTTCAAAATGGAAGGAGGAGGATAACCTTAAGAGGTAATAGCAACATTGAAACCATCTCATGTCCACCCATGCATCTTACACAATAATTATTCTAATAAAGTAAAAGTTGTATGATTAAATATATTTTAAAGTGAATCACAGCAGTTGTTGTCCTTACCAAACTCCCCCACCCCCACCCCCCTTGTGGAGTCAATTTTACCATTAACTGAACCTCCCTATCATCGTCACTAGTCCAATGACAAAAGCCTACGCAGACCTGAGGGGAGTAGATCAGTAAATACTGTTTCATTTCCTCAGGAGTTACAGATTTAGTTAATGCCAACCGTTTTCTTCAGTTTAACGAGCAGTTGTAAGCAAGCCTTAAGTTGCTGTTTGCTTCTCTATACATTTCAGAGTTACTGTTGCAACATCCTTTCAGGAAAGGGTAGTTGTTAAACAGTTTTTACTCTAAAGTTAAATGGTCAAAAGGAACAACAGTTTGAATGAAAGTAAACACACAAATAAATAAATAAATAAAGTTTCTAAGTGCCCAAATAGCAGCAAAAATCTAATAAAAACGTGTAATTTGCATTTTATAGTCTCCTAATGTCCTCACAGTTGTTAATGCATAATTTTCATCCTGTGCTCAAAGTTTTGAAAGTCCACCTTGTTTACTCTGTACTTTATGACTCTCCGTTGTCGAGTGCAGTGTTCTTGACTGAACCCAGAGGCAAGCTTAGCTCTTGTCACATGTGGCAGAAAATGGCTATAATGTGGTGAGGAGGCTCATCCACAGTGTAAAGCTTTTTCACAAATAAATAATTTAGACACCACAAAATGATTTTATACTCACAAAATTGTGTTCATTAAATGAGTATGCATTAATAGATTAGTATTATTATAAGAACTATTCATTTAACACTGTGCTTTTATTAAACTCAGTACAGACAAGAACTTGTAGTGAGGTTTCATTAAATGATACTGCTCCATTTACAAACAACTTTCTTATAAACAAACTGAAAGGTGTTCGGAAGCCACAAAACAGAACTGATATAAAACATTATAGATTAATCTTAAAAACTCCATCTGTTAAAAAAAAAAAAAAGTTTTGATTTCAGGAATTATTTAAAAAATGGAGTCTGAATGTTGAATGACCAATATAAACTGTTGAAAAGGCTACAACTGGCTTGCTACAGCTAAAAGAAACAGAGCACTAGGTAAACGTGGCAAAAGCTAAGCTGTAGTACTTAAACATACTGCAGATAGAAATTAAAAGTAGCACATTAGTAGCTAGGAGCTAACATCAGCAAATGCCTAGTTCAGTAGGGAAAGAGTAGTTAAAAGCTACACGAAAAGTAGCAGAATAGTATCAAGAAGGAGCAAAAATGTGGTTAAAATCTAAAACCAGCAACAGGTTGTATAAAGCTAGAGCAGTAGCTGAAAGCTAAGAATAGCAAAACATTTACTATAAACAGCAAAAAAATAGCCAACCTAAAAATATGTAACAAAAAGTCTAGCTCAAAGATAAAAGTACCAAAAAGCTAATAAAAAGCTAGAATTGGCATAATGGTATACAGAAACCTAAAGGAAAAAAAAGACAAAAGAAAAACAATAGCTTGAAGTTACTGGTTGCACAATGAAACTAAGCAAAAGGCTAACTAAATTAACAAATATACAGACGCCAGTTTCAACAAAAACAATGTTTTGGAAGGTATTGAAAAAAAAAACGTTTTTATCGCTGCGGAAATAAAATTTGTAAAATAATTGTTATATGTTGAAAAGTATAAAAATTGGAAAAATATACAGTAATGTCATAATACCCATCTCTTGAATAAGATGCATGTTTTGATAAATAAATGGCTACAAAAGCACAAAGTATGTACAATTAGTTAGCTTGAATAAAACACACACAAGTAAAAAGTTGTCCCAACTTCAGAATTAAAACTAGTTTGGATATAATCAGACATGCAAGGTATTATATACTGTAGTTTATTTACCTGGTTACCTTTTGAGATAAGTTTTTTTTTTTTTTTTTGGTTGCTTCTTTACGTTTGATATGATGACATCAAACTGCACTTAAAGCCTTAAACCCTGTTGTCATTAGGGTCCTTGTGCTCCTAATGGTTTAACACTAATTAGACCTGCTGCTCCCATCTCTACAGCCTACAAAACAGTTTGTTTTATAGTGTAAATACCTTTGATGGTTGTAGGATATGTAAATCATGGCAAGGAGCTAACTGGTTTTCTAACCTCTCGCCTTGCTGAAACTTGTCTTTGCATTTTTCACATTTGTTTTTACGTTCTATTTACGTTTCCATAGCAATTTTTAATTATGTGCAGCTTCTTTGCCGCATGGTCTGTGAATACAGTAGTCAAGCAGGAGTTGCTAGACTGAATTGTGCTAAGACAATAAAGTAGCCATGCTATTTAATTTCTTTAGAGGGAGTTTGGAGGACAGAAAGCATATGGTCTGTTGTCAAGTGGATTTCTCTGTGGATGAGAGGGATGTGTCTGAATTCTATATCGTTCAGAGTAAAATGACAATTCACGGGCGGCCACAACACAATCAAACAATTGCAGACATGCATGCATAATACAAATGCTTGCAGTGGAAAACTTGGACATGCATGCCATCTGCTTATGACACAGGAGACTTTATTGTTTTTGGCTGCGAATAAGTGAGCAGAGTTCAAATTTGCATCCCTTGTGTTTCTGGCAAACGCAGCATGTCTTAGTGCAAAGTCGGAGTGATAAAACTGTTGCAAAACAAAACACCTCCTCATCAAAAGGGGGGGCTAATAAAGTCCTCAATATACTTAAATGTAGCCTTAGATAAATAGAATACCCATTTACCTCTGCATTGGTGTTGTTGTCCAAAGTGTATTGATGGTCTTATTGACATTCAATAAAGGGAAACCCTTTCAGCAAACCACAGGGAGCAGTGTAAATCCTGTAAACTTCTCGAGCAAGCGCAAAGAGCTACTTTCTTTTAACGCAATTACAAGACGGCAATAATGTCACCGTGTTCGAACCATTTTTGATTTACCAGTGGACATGATGTTGCCATTTCATCAGCTTATTATTATTAAGTGGTCTGGTTGAATGTGTTTCCCCTGGACAATCCTCCTTTTTGCCTCACTCTTAGTGCGGTATCGATCTTCCCAGTGTACCGTCCCCTACTGATTTCATTAGACTAGCTGCTGTTAATTACTTCACACTATAACCTTTTGCTATTTCAATTGGACCAACAAATTGGGTGAATGAAAAAAAGGGAGTATAGGCAGAGCTCTCTGGCAGCTGTAACAGTGGACCCTTTTTATGTCTGTGGCGCTTGTGTCCAGATCCCACGTCGCACGGTAATTAGAAAGAAAAAAAAAGCCATCATTGTTGCTTTTTCTCATCAAATTATGTAGAAAAGGGCTATTGCGGTAATTGTTTTAAGGGGTTCATTTATAAAAGCCTTGCCACACAGCTCTAGTGTGGTTGAAAGGGGAGGCGGAGAATTACAGCTTTTTTTCCCAATGAAATGGATCAAATGTTTTGAAGTGGAGTTCTGCGTAAAGGTTATGAACAATTAATATCTTACTTGTTCTAGATAACAATTTGAAAGCCTCAGATTGAAGAAATGGAGCTGCATTCAAATGCTGACAAACTAGTTGAGGCCTGCACTGAGTCAAAACCCACGTACATTACGGCTCATTTAAAAAAAATACCCTCCAGTCTAAAGATATTATAGTAGAAGTAACTTTTGCACTGCTGTAAGTTTCACATTACTGCAGATTCGTGACAATGTATTACTACTGGAAGTGTCCAGTGGTGTGAGTTATGGCTCTTTGAAGGGTGTCAAATTTTGAAGATCTGTTTATTTTAAAGAGCCATTCAATTTTGAACTGTAGAGATGTTACACCGCGCGCCGTACATTGTGACGTGTGACGTAAGGGCTGTGCTTTGTCTTGTCAAGCAGCAAACAATCCCTCACCTCTTTAGCTGCTGCACTATTCCTCTTGGAAAACACAAAGAAATCACAAGGGAAAAAAAAAAAAAAACTGTAGTAGTTCCAGTGTTTGTCAGAGGTCGCTCTCCTTGGCCAGCTGCAAGCGATCACCTGATGAGCTCTATAGGTCTATACAGTAAGTCTAAGAAGATCATAAGCCGACGCTGGAGGATTACCTCTACTACGGATCGTGCTCTCAGCCTTCTAGTGTTTGAGCCTTGTGAACACTAACAGTGTGATTCCTCTCTGCTTTAGCCTCTGCTGTGGACCCTAGGCCTCCCCCTAAACCTTTGGACCTGTCCCTCAACCTCAGCTGTTCTCCTGTGTTCTCCTTCAATGTGCATCTTGGATTTCCATCTCTTGGATGTGTTTCTGGTTGGAACCAAGGATGGACCAAATACCACCACTGTAATACCATCCCTGTAAGAATCTACAAATTCTATGATTAAGACTCTGCTGCCTCGGCTTAATGACATCTCCTCATTCCCCGTGGATTCAGTCTAGTTCATGTGTTGCCACTGTAAATAAATACACTGAACTGAGTTATCTCTGTCAAGTGTTCATTCTCAGTTCCCTTTCACTCTGGGTATTCAGATCTTGTATCAAAAACAAGGAATGGCTCTCAGTTGTCTGCAACTCAGTTCCAATGGAAAGTTGCAAAGAGCTGTTCAAAAGATCTGGATCATTCGCGGATGTCACAACTCTACCAATGTCCCACGCCTCATTGGAAGTGCAACGACTAGCTGCTTCTGCCGTTTGCACATGTTAATAACTTTAGAACTCTGCAAAACTGAACGCAAAAGTGGTTCAAACTAAACTTTATTTATATTTTCAGACATGGTTATTCACATGGAATTCTGTGGTTATTTAACAGCTCGGTTAGCGGGCGCTGCTAGCTGTAGCGCTCCGTGCGGCGTAAAGCACTTCCAGCTAGAACTGCTTGATAGTTTTGTTGGTTTAACTATGTAAATCAAATTGATGGGGGGCATACCGTTTTATCAAGTGGCATTTACATGTTCAAGTTTGTAGTTTTATTAGCAACCATCTAGTTTGAACTTCGCCTTGCTCAGACCAGCTCTTAGCACATCCATCCAGTTTAAATTAAATTGTTTTCTCAAAACTGAGGTCCTTCAAGGAGCTATCTACAATACGTAAGATGCGTTCATACCCTTACTACTTACAAAAGACCTGAGCTATCCCTTTAATAAGTTGGCTTTGAGCAGGCAGTTCATTTAAACACTTTTCTATTCATGTATGCGTATCTGTTTATATGGCTCATGTGACATCTTTAACAAACTTCAATTTTTTTTTTTTTTTTTTTTTGCGTTACGCCACATTAAAATACAACACCTCACTTTCCTGACACACCAATTTGTCTTCTTAGGGAAGGTATTAAAAGTGTGTGATGTGGTACATAGCTGCAAAGTTATAATTAGGCTTCATTTAATACCCTATGTCATAAGATTACATGCACAGTGCATGGCATCTAAAGCGCACTCAAATCACAGGGGATGTAATTGATTAACCATGTGAGAGTGGGAACCAGATGATGAGGATGATGCTCTAAATCCATGTTAAATCAATATCGTCACTTCCTACACATCAAGGGATTATTGACAGAAATTACAAGCAGCTTTAATTGCCGACTACAAACAGATGTGGTTATTTTTTCAGCTTGATGCTCTAATGTGTGATGTGAGCCACTAACATTTCACTCTTACTTAAGTAATCATGCCGCAGCAAGGTGGGACAGTGTTTCAGCGTCGACACATTACAAACCGCACGAGTGACATTTATAGGATCTTTCGGATCTATCATGTAAGCGATGCCCTTTCCTCAAGGTTGAGTGTATTCTGGCTGAAATGATTTTACTCAATGCAGGAGAGGCAATTCAGAGAACTCCCTTTGGCCGAGATAATAACTTCATCATAATTAGCTTTTGGTGCTCGGGAGTGTTGAATTGTCAGTTCCAGTGGGATCTGGGCTGATTTATTGCTTGATTTAATTACGTATCAAAATTCAATTAGACGTGCTTTCAACCAAATTCAAAAGTGAGGTTTGTCAAGCTCTCTTGAATTCAGAAAAAACTTGAAGGGCATCCTTCATACCACTGTGACATCCATCTAAATAATTATCACTTCCCTCCTTAAAAAATTCACTACAGTACTGTGCTGGAAAAAGCTATGCTAGTTTAAAATATATATATATATATTTTTTTTTTCTTTCTTTTTTTTTTTTTTAAACCACACCACTACTTTTATTTTTTACATCTTCACCAACATCAAACAGCATCAAATAGTGCAAAAGAGGCATTGATTCAGTGGTGACGGGAGAGGGTTGCAGGTACTTTACCTAGTGAAGATACATGACAAAATTTGCTTTGAGGTTGACTACGACTGAGGAGGTGTCTGACTTTTTTTAACCCACATCACTCACTGCCTGCTCACCCCTTTTTGCAACAGACTACACAAAGCTAAATAGAAGAGCTGCTTTGAATGTGTCACAGAAGCCTCCAAGAGCTACACTGATATTTACCACTATGCAAATTTAGGATATCATGGGGTGTCTATGGTAAAAAGCCGAGCAAGGACAAAAAATAAATAAAAATCAGCTGGAGGTTTCTGATGGAAGTGTGGTCTTAACTGTACTGCAAATATATATGTTGACAATTTTATTAGGTAAGGTAATACCTTTAGCCACTTTCTACTCAAGCATTTCTTCAGCAAGGTTCCTGAGGTGTTACATAGGAGTTCTGAGCTACACTGACTTGATGAAGAGAAAGAGATTTTTTTAGTGATGCGTTATGTTGTGAACGTTACACTTCATCTTGCCACTAAAGCATTTTATTATTAAACTGTGATCTGGGGAGTGAACAGACCACTGGAGGAAACTAAGGTAATTTCCTGAAGCCATCTTGAAATGATGACATATTATACCCTGATGCATGCTCAATAATCCAGGTAGAAAAATCTAAAAAAGCTAAGTCTGGTCCTTGTTTTTTGAATGTCCAGAGGACCAGACTTAGCTTTTTTAGATGACATATTATATTGTGAGACAACTCCCTTCTAAAAAAACGCGCACACACACACACACACACACACACACACAAAATGAAGGGCTGCAACTGGTCAGCATTATTGCTGTATTTATAGAGGCGAGGCTAACATAAATATACCGAACTTCGGCAGACGCAAATACTTTTTCTACTTACAGTGAATTTTTCTTTTGTTTTCAGTGATATCAAGTACTGTATTTGCTTGCATTCTTGAAATAAACATCTGGCCATTTTGCATCTCTGACACTAAAAGTTGCAATCTAGATAAGATCACTTTGTATACAGCTGGCTTTATCTGTTCATCCTACAAACAGCATATATTTAAATACCCCAAATTTAAGCAGCAGGGTAAAACAAACCAATGATAAAATATTTATACATGAATAAAAACTGAGACCATCATATGATTATGTCACCTCCTTTGATGCTGTGTGAGTAAATAAGACAGAATAATGCCAAGTCATCTGCTGTTTTTAAATATAGAACTGGCTCTGAGTTGGGAACTGTCCACACTATTACTGGATATTTTTAAATATGATTTTTTTTTTATTCTTTTTTGCTGCATTGACATCTCCCATCCACACACACATGAACATTTTTGTGCGAAAATGGGACATTTCTTTAAAAGCTCGTAACATAGTGGATGCATGTAGATATGTGAATTATGTGCTTAAATAGTTAATAGCTAAGAGGAAACTGTGAAAGTATCAAATAAATAAACACGTTTTGGGAATCCTTAGTAAGTATAAGCAAAGTATTTTGACTTCTTTAAAGTCAATATCCAAGTGTGAAGCGGCTGGGCAGCTCAGCACCTTTCAAATTTTAAAGGTAATGGTCCTGTCATATAATAGTGGACCACCTTCTGGTTTGGAAGTGAGGTGTTGCCTCAAGTGGAGCAGTTCAGTACCTTAGGGTTTTGGAGTGAGGGAAGAATGGAGCGTGAAATAGATCGGTGCAGCTTCTGTAGTATTGTAGACTTTGTACCTGTCCATTGTGGTGAAGAAAGAGCTGAGCTGTAAGGTGAAGCTCTGTTTGTTTGTACAGCACTTTGGTTGGCCTTGTCGCTGTTTTAAGTGCTCTATAAATAAAATGGTATAGTATGGTATGGTATGGTATGGTCTCTGGACATGTTCACTGCCCTTGCATCTCCCTGTGGAATGTCGGCATCATTATGTGCTTGTGTGCAAGTTTTTTTTTTCATGCCTTTAATATTCAGTCAAAGATTTAGTGCATGTTAGGATTTTTTTTGCCCCCAAAACATACATTGTCACTTTCACCATTTATTGTCTGTTCAAACAGGTCTCACTCGTAAATGAGTCTTCGAGGCTCAATGGGACTTATCTGTTGAACGAATGAATGAATGAATGATAGCTGTAAAAGTTTTCTGAGTTGTGGCTATTTTTGTGTTTGGGTTGACTGCGGAATGTAATCAGTTGTAGATTTTTAAATGGGGGACAGCCAGAATGGGGGACAGCCCGTTATTTGAACAGCTGGCTGCTTTGACAGGCCAGCATTCATCAGAGCTTGATAGGGAGTCAGCAGGTATGAGACCAAAGACAGAAAGAACTCTGAATTATAATATTAATATAATATAATAATACTCCTTCACACATATTGTGTCAATATCCAACACATTACTGCACCCAAAAGATAAAGTCAGCATAGTTTTTTTCACCTTTGCAGAGCATTATTGACCACATTTCATTATAGGATTCAGTTGTTGTTTTAGGATCTATTACTTGATGCATAGCTTCACCTCAGACAAGAAGACTGCGCTAACAGTCCCAGCATGGTGACCATGGGAGTACAGTCGAGAGCTTATGGTTGCATGCATGCCCATGTTGAGACGTGCAATTATCCGTAAGCAGGCTTGACAAACTGCTGCAGGTGCATGAGAAAGGACGACAAATGAGCCAGCAGAGAGGTCAAAGAAAGCCAAGGAGGAGTCGTTGCACATCAAACTAAAATGTGAGCCAGTTTTCATTTAAAAGTGCAAAAAAATATCTTTGACTTCTTTTCTTTGCATCAGTCTTTGAAAAATATGTTAAAACTGCAATGTTTGTCACATTTTGGGTGGATGTAGAGCACTTTGTTGCTGAGAATAAATTGCACACAAGGCTCCAGTATGAATCAGGCTCTCTGTTTGCACCACTGAGAGTCCAGGTGGAAGAGGTGGAGGTTAACATCACCAATCAGAGTAATTAATTGCTCCAATTTAGCCATTAAGCGTTGAGTTGGAACTGAGAGTTGACACCTGCAGGGTCTCTGGGAGAGTCACAGAAAGTGAGAATAGGGGAGGAGGGGTGAAACACGTAGAGAGGAGGAAGGGGAGGAAAGTCTTGAATGTGTCATGATTGGAGGAAAATGAACTTGCACTGAATCAAATTTAATTTGCTCCAAGAATAAGTAATGTTACTGTACAAAAGGAATATTGATTTATTTATTGCTGCTGCAGTGTAAAGTTACCACAGTTCTTGGAGGGAAAGGGAGTGTGGATGTGTTTATGTTTGTGTGTGTTTTTGTGTGTGTGACTGTGGCCCATGAATAAATGGTTACAATAATGCAAATCAATATGTTTGAAGATGAAGACGTATTTTATGAGTAAAGGTTGCATTTTGCCTTTTTATTGACCACAAGGATGATTGAGTTAGTTAATGCAAACCCTTTGTAGTCATGGAAATGCAAGTGTGTGTGTTCATGTGGTACTTCTGCCACAAGACTCATCTGTGATCCCACAGTGAGGGAGGAGCAGGACAGGAGACATAAATGGTGAAGAAATACTGAAGGAAAATGAAGATGAAGAACAGTGAAAACTGGTGGAGAAATGTATAGGTCAAATAAATGATTGAGAGTTCCTATTTCAAGCTAAATTTAATGATATTGATCAACAATTGTGCAAGACATAATTTAATTTTTAAATGCAGAACACGTCATTACATGTTTAAAAACCTTGAGTTAGTTAATAACTAAAGGGAAAGCCATTTGTAATACTTGAGTGTACTTTGTATGTTAGTGCTAAACTTGTGTCAAGACATTGTTCAATCAGGTCATCTGGACATCTAAAAAAGCTAAGTCTGGTCCTCTGGACATTCAAAACAAACAAACAAAAAAAAGGCAAAACAAAACTAAAAAGTAGAAACGTTTCGTCTTTCGGACGAAAGACAAAACGTTTCACAGAGTTGATGTGATCAGTAAAATGTTGGATAAATATATCAAGTTCACACGAGAAGATGTTAAAAAAATGGCAGGTTGGCTTTCTTAGACTGTGAGGTCTCAGTTTCTGATAGAGGATATTTGCAAATTGATGTGTACTGCAAACCCACCCACACAGACCAGAATTTGGAGTTTGACTCCCATCACCCTTTGGAGCACAAGTTAGGAGTCATCAGGACTCTGTATCACAGAGCAGACAGCGTCCCC
>JARVLU010000952.1:16003897-16015932 GCA_031762415.1 Simpsonichthys santanae | reverse complement strand
CCCCGCACCTGCTCTAGAAGCCGTCATTGCATTGATTTTCAATTGGTATTTCGATTTTTATTCAGGCCTTGCTTTACATGTCTGTACATATTTCCTTATGCATTATAAAAAGTGCTATGGACATACATTTACTTTTCCTCTCCAGTTTTTCAAGACACTGTACTTTAAGAATATACTACTTAAGTTTGTATTCCATAGAGAAATAATATATAATAAAAATGTAAATACATTTTTTACAAGATTCCCGTCAGACAATGAGTCATATTAGAAAGGCACACCACTATCCCCAACCAATCAGCCCAAATACAGACCAACTCCTTTCCGTATTCTCAAGGTGTCAGATATTGCAGGTTCATGAAATTGTTTCTGAGACAGACGCAAGGTGTTCCTTGGCATCAGCACTTTGACACCCCAGTCCCAGCAATCTTTTATACTAACAGCACACAGCAAGCTGAAATGATTGCCTTATTTTTGATTGCCAAAGTGAATGGTTAAAGTCAAGGGATTTCATTCCGAGACTTCTTACAACATAGTTTCTGAAATTACACAAACACGGTGCCATAAAAGAAGCAGCAAAGAGTTAAAGGTTTGTTGCTGTTGTTGTTGCTTTACAGGATTTAATTGGAGATCTTATAGGACTAAGTTCTGAGAGATTGGCATTTTGTTTCACTTTTCAGTAATTTAATTTAGTTATTAAATTAAGTACTCTTTTTACCTTACTATAATTAGAAATCACCTTTTTTTTGCCCAAAAGAACAAATTATTGGCCAATGGACATTATCATAATAGCCGTCGTGAGGTGAGGGTTTTTCCTTTTATACGCACTAAAGTTAACATCTTTAGGAATCTAATGTGGTTTGATTTATTCATATCCTGTTTTTAGTTCCTCTTTTTTAATGTATGCTAATGGACTTACTGATATTTAAACGTACATAGAGAAATGTGAGTCTCTGCATTATTAATTGCCAAAAGTAATGAAGATAGGTCTCCTGCAGCCAATATGTTGTTGCTTTTAAAATATACAACAAAAGGAAAGAGAAAAACACTGATAACTAGAGTCTGTTGTGCTGAAATACTAACCCCAGTGCCATTGCTGAAATAAATCATGTTCTTTGTAACGAGCCATTTTCTGCTCATAGCAGAAGGGTGAGCCGTTGTAGTGCCTTATAATGCAGCCTGACAAATTGATTTGCATAAAAGTTTAAATTGTATTCACTCATCTGAACTGTCCTTTGGTTATTTATATAATTTCTAAAGTTTCTACATTACGGTGAATTAACTGGTTGCTCAAACGTTTTCACTCAAAGGTGAGTTTCACACCAGCTTTGGTGCTGATGATGATTTTCATCACAATAACAAAAATGGTGACATATTGAAGCAGAATGAAACTACATGTATTTTATTTGCCTATGTTAAGCTACTTGCTTAGCCAGCCAGAAAAATGCAGAACTGGACAACCCTGTCCTGACCACCTGCATGGTGAGTCACAACAGCTTGACTCACTGTTTGAGGAGAAAGCAATGACGTGCACGAATTAAAGTACAAATCAGTGTGTCCTATCAAAGAAAACCTATCAAAAAATAGAGATTGGGAGCCCAATTGATGTGTCAAAACCTTGTTATCAAGATTCAGCAGTAATGTGAATTGTTCATCTGTTTGATGTGTCTCCCATTGAAACATGTGACAGTTTTCTTCATTGAGACTGACAGAAGCATTGTCCATAGATTGTGATGTGCAGTGACATCCTGAATCACAAGCTCATGTTTGAAGCAAGGAGCCCAACTCACTGTCATTCACTGACAAACACAAAGCACCCCGATGATACTGATTAATGATTCCCGAAACCTTTACGGAATTGATCTGCCGCGCAGAGGGAGTTGCTCCCGTCTTAAATTTAAACACGCAGATGTTAGCTGTAATGTTATTCAGCGGATGTCATCTGGGCCTCCAAATGTATTCACTGTCATTGTTCACATATAACCACAGGCATAAAGATTTCACTGAGAACCTTGTGAATCATTAACAATCCAAATGACTGTGGCCCCATTACAAATTTCAATGAGGACCCAACAACAAGAAGTGAGAATACTTTATTAATGACTGCCACAATAACAGCCTGCTCTCAGCTGAAACGGTGACAGGTCCTGTTTGGGAGCAACTTCATTAGTATCTCGTTAACTTCAATGTCATTTTTTTTATTAAACTGACATCAATTTTTATCCTTAAAATATTAAATTTAGAGTAGAGGGAATGGCAATATTTTCATCTTCATGGGATTTATGTGAAAGTAATTTGAATTGTATTTTCACTACACGCAGGGCTTAATCTGAGCCGGATCCTGCTGGAACATGATCCAAGAACACTCTTACTTTGACAGAGTGCGTTCCGGTAACTGTTTGCTTAGATCCAATAATTCTCAGGCTTACTAATAATAAAGTTATGAACAAATTTGACTGCCTTGAATAAATAAAATATACATAATTACATAAACACTAATTTTAAACAAAACTGCCACTTATGAGCTTCTTAATATCACATAGGAGCTGCCCCTTCAAGTAAGCATTTCCGCTTTTACCCTTAAAAAAAAATGCTGCTCCTAAAAGTTCAGTCATAGACAATTTAGTTATTGTTACGTCCATTGATTTCTAGGGGTTCTCTTACTAGAGGACAACCTTTCTCCTCCTTTGCTTGTTAACAGGCCTGCTGTCACACCATGCTGCACACCTGGAATCACTTCCTCCTCATCAGTGGACTGCATAAAAGCTTTAGTGATCCAGCACCACACCCCTTTCTCCTTGGGCATTTATTTGGTTCTGAGCAGTGTGGTTGACTCTGAACTCTATGCAAATCATTTTGAGCAACTCTGAGTTGATTTGTTAACTTCTGTGAACAGTTCTATTTAAGATGCCTTTTTTATTTTTAACTAACTTTTTCCTGTTTTGTGGCCACCCAGGGAGACTAGGAATTGTAGTTTTAGTTTTGTTAGATAAGAGGTGATTTTGTTTTCTAGCCAGAAGGGGCATTATTTTGTTTGTTGTTTTGGCCTTGGAGACCCTGACGTTCATGGCTTCCCATCCTGTCTGTAACACCCAAAATTCTTACTTTGATTAAATTATTGTAATGCCAAGTTGGTTTGTTTTTGAGTCATTAGCTTTATATTTAGTTTACAATTTTTGTGTTACCCCTTGCACCTCCTAGACTTATTCCAAGGGTTGTAACAATTATAAACACAAAAATATAATTAAACAGCACAACTAAATTGCAAATCAGTTTTACAATTTAAATGGGGCATTAATAACATTTTGATTATTTATTAAAAGTAAGAGAAATGTTTGATGGGTAATTGTGTGATGTACAAATCACATATCAAAACAAAAGCACCAATTTGGCAAAATAACAGCAATCAAAATGTCAAAGACAATTCAATTTACTTTCATTTTAAAAAAGTCTTCTCATTGTACAAGTAAACATCCAAGGCTTGAAGTACATGAAGGCAGTGCCAATGGAGATACAGAAGCAGGTTCGAGGATTAACTTGCAGTTTGTGTACATGTCACTGGTTGCAAGTGTTGTTTCCTTTAATACTGTCTCATTGTGTGGGAGCCTCCTAGCCAGAGACAGGAACAAGTTGTCCCGGGTGGTCAAACAAGGTCACAAAGTCATTGGTCATCAACAAATGAAACTTACAGACCTGCACAGTCTGGTACTGGAAAAAATAGGCAATACAGGTTTACAATGACCCAACTCATCCACTGCTACCATTATTCAGGTTGGTACCATCTGGCAGAAGACTGGTGGTTCCTACAGAAACATAGGTGCAAAAAGTAATTTGTTCCCTCTGCTGTGAGTGTACATAACATGGGGCCTATTTAAACAGCCTCACATGGCAAACCACTGTCTGCTGGGATGTTTGCATATTTTTAATGTATTGTGTATTTTAGAATGTTTTTCTTATTGGGTTTCTCAGTGTAAAAGCAAAACATTCCACTGATATTTCAATTCTCCTTATCAGTATTCTTCATCAGCATGCTGTGTTCAGTCATTAGAAGTCAGTCTTGTCTAAATCAATATGATTATTTTAATTACTTTTTCAATAATTTATTTAATTGCTTAAAGCTTCTTCATATAAGGCAAAAAAAAAATTGCCAGTTCTCATAAATTCTCCAACAAAAGTAGACATTGCCGCATGACACACACACATCTTCATTAAATGTCAGGTTTTCTGTCCAGTTCAAAGTCTGCCGCTGCCGCCCCTGATGTAATTTAAAAGCTACTTAGTACAAAGCTGTTTCTTCTCTGCAGCCTGCCTCACTCGACTGGAGTCCATCATCACCACCAAAGTAAACTTTTCCTCACTGCCTCTAATATTTTCAGTCCTTCTTCCAACAATGTGCTCTAGTCATATTATTGCCATACACGGCAAATGTTTGCTGCAGGAGGTCAGTACTATGTGGTTTTTTCCCTCAAATATCTTGCTGTGTCTCCGGCCACACTCCAACACATTAACATATTTTCTCACAGTGCACAGTGCTACTCTGCATTGCTAAATGCCTTATTATAGCAATACTCACTTTGTGCTCTTCCATTGAATATCCATAAGTAGTAAAACACTGCCATATCTGCCCACTCAGAACAGTAGGGATGTGTCTCACATGACAGGGGGGCTCCTTAACATTTAGTCAGAGGCCCTCTTCGTCAAATTGATATTCCTCCCACTCACTCTTATAGCAGGTGGTAATAATGACAAATAGAGGCAATACTGCTACTGCATGCTACATACCGAGCATAATAAGGTCATCTGTTGGTTATGTTGTTTTTTTCTTCCTGTATTTATGCCTTTTTAGCATGCAGAGTCAAATTCTCTCTGTATGACTTGCATCTCAAAAGACTATGCCAGTGTGAAATATGCAGAGGCAGCGGGTGAGAAAAAATATCCCGTGCAATGCTGCGTGTTCGTGCTTAGAGAGCTTACACGCATATAATCATTTTCAAATTTAAATTTCCCCTTATTTGCTGGTTAAAACTTCCTGTCCGCTGTAACAGGAGGCTTTTCCACTGCGAAGTATGTGTTGCAGCGTTCAAAATTTTTTTTTTGTCTTTCGCCGTCAAATAAAACGTATGATGTAAGAGTAAGATATGTTTTGTCTTTTACTAAAACTCAAACGACGGTGATTTGAATATATAATATATGTTGAGTCTGTCAATATTACAGGAATGAACCTAAAATGTGATTTGGTAGTAGCTGAGAGTTATTCTTTCCAGACATTTTGAGCACTAACATATTTCATTAAACCTTTTTTGTTTTAAATTCAGCATGCTATGTGGTAGGTCACATGCATCTTCTCGGGGAATGCAAGTTTGTGTTTAGAGACTGTTTTTTTTGTGTGTTAATCTGAAAACATATTACAAAAAAAAAAAAAAAAATTCAAATGATGCAAGAGATCTTCCTTTATTTTCGCACACAGAACAGAGGGATGGCATCGATGTCATGCCACTGTGCCGCGCTGATTTATAACGATAAGGGAGGAATAAAATAAAAGGCCAGGATACATAATTGAAACATGAAGGCACAGAACAAAACTTTGCTCATGAATAAAATCATTACAAGCAAGTTTCCTTCAACCCAGACCATGAATCTTCTGTCTTTTCTTGTATGATTAATGCTTCATCCATAACTTAAACATTTTACATTTCAAAGATTTTTTTTTTATTGTTTTCTTCAATACCATCCGCTTTTTCTAGTTACCTATTCTAATCCAGTTGCTGCATGCCAGATCACCTGGACACGTCAGCTCTGAGATCTGTTCAACTTCTGAGTAGATTAAGGCAATATTACTAGAATGTTAAAAAAAATGTTAAAAGTGCATTTTTATTGTCTGCTGCCATGAGCAAAGCAGCAATACTGTGTTTTGCCATCTGTGCATGCAATAAGTAGTCACTGGAAATGATAAACTTTTAGAGTCAAACCAACTCAAGATGGTCACTACAGCTCATCAATCTTAAGTCAACATAAAAACGGCAGTAACTCGGTCAATTTTATGTACAATGAGCTAAAATATAATGTGGTGGTAGCTACACGTGATACAAAACTCTGACACAAAATATTTTAAAATCCTATAGGATTGTCATTGGCAAGGCTTGACCAAAATAGCTATGATCCTTCTCATCATAAAATCAACATTAACAATCAGACATAAATGTTTGTGCGCCATATGCCTTCCTTTAGTTTGGTTTTAGGAAGCCTGCCACTAGGAGTATAAGCATGTGAATCTGTTCACCTCATCCCAAACCTAGGTAAATAGTGCGTGGTGTCAGAAGGGCATCTGACGTAAAACACCTTTGCCAAAACTAATATGCGAGTCTGTCTAAATGACACCATCCTGGATTGGTTGAGGCCCAGTGTTGACAACAACTCCCACTGTTGCTGTTGACAAACAGGATGCCAGTGGAAAATGTGTTAATGTAACTCGAAAACTGCGAGGAGCGCAGTTAGAGAAGACGTGGAGGTAGTTGGAGTGAGGATAGAGGACACAGAGGACAGAGTGAGATGAAGCAGGATGACTTGCTGCTGAAAAGTTCAAGTAAGTTCATTGCCATGTCACCACATGTGGTACGTGAGGTTGAATAAAATTATGTACACAGTCCCAGTTACATCCGACAATAGAAAAATATAAAGTGTAAAAAAATCCAATATATATAAAGATCCAAGATATATGCTAAACAAATGCCAAACGGTATGCTAAAAGTTCCAAGATATACGCTAAGCACTAATAATGTAAAACAATACGGTGTAACAACAGTAGCCCGAAAAGGACACAACAACAACAACAACAAAAAGAAGGCTTACAGGTGATTTTTTTTTTTTGACAAACACTAAAAACCCAACGTGCTCAAGGTCCAAAGTGCAATCCCAACAAAAGTAAGTACTGTATACCTAAAACCTCAGCTAAAGTTTCAAACTTCAACTAAGACAACTTTTACTCACAATTTATGCCATTAATCGTCTCAGCATGAGCATATCACCTGAAGGAGTGTAAAACTTGGCAATGAGTTGTCACAGCAGTGTCCGTTATTAAAAGCATGCTTCAGTGAGGATGTGTAAAACTAACATGAAAACTGATTCAGGTGTTGGCTCTGATCTTTACTTTGTCACTGTCCCTCAATACAAAGTCATTCCACTGAGCAAACGCTCATAATTTTGGCAATCTCACTCAAAGGAAAATGTCTCCTGTAAAAGTAACACTGATCACAAAACACAAAGTAATAAACTTTTACCCAAATGAAAGAGGAACACTGGCACAAATGCAAAAAAAGAAGCAAAACACAGCAGATACATGTATTTTTAAGAAATGTGAGAGAGAAAACGTGAGTGAACAGAAAAATATGTTGTTTTTTTGTTTTTTTCAACTTGTCAGTCTCTTGTTGTGTTTCTGGTGGGTTTAAAGATGAAGCGCAGGTATTCCCAACAGCTTGCTGATTATTTTTGAGAGGTGCATATCACAAAACGTGTGTGCACCGCAGCATTACATGCACTTCCACATCAAAGGCAACACGCTTCCTGGTCACAGCTTGAGAATGTGTCCATGTATAAACACTTTTAAGTTTACTGATCTCTTCCATGCAGGCAGTCCTCGAGAAGCTACCTGCTTCAAAACTGGCAGTTCCGAGGATCGATTTTAATTTAGAGTTCGGTCCCCGTCCAATGAGGGAGAATTAACCCACTCACCACTTCATTTAAACACATGTTGAATCACTGCTGAGAAGAAGAAGAAGAAGAAAAAAATAAAGCTTTACAAGTATGTTAGCTATGACAGGGTACTACAAAGACCTTAGTGATGATCATAGCCTAACATTCCTTAAATAAATGCAAGTCATCCACCGCCGTTTTAGAGTTTGAGTAAGATCCTCTCATGCTGAGAAGAGATGGAGTTGAAGCCATTTTTAAAATAATGTTGGGTGTGATCTTTTACGATTTTGCAAGATGCCACATGCAAAGTATGTGTCGTAAAAAAAAAAAATCAGCAACTACCCTATCAAAATGTACCTCACTGTCTGTAAAAAGACTGAATAAACATTTTGTTTTTGTGTTGGCTAATGTTGATGAGCCACGGCAGCCATTTTAAATTGGTCTGAATCCAAAAGTTAAGATGTAATGAATATTTTCTGAAAGTCATTGATTCATGTGATCGTTTGAAAAAAATTAAACACACTGACACTCAAAAACAGTACAGTCATAATACTGAAGTCCCTCGCTTACTCGTACCCTGAAGACCCACGATAAGTGAAAAACCGGAACGTAGGAATAGTAGTACAAGTAGTAAGTAGTAGTTTATTTTAGTATATATATATATATATATATATATATATATATATAAAAAACCACAATAGAGACAGTCTGCAATAAATGAACCGCGAGATAACGAGGGACTATTGTAACTATTGTAGGATGAACATGTCATGATGCACACACAAGGTATGATACAATGAACTAATGTGCCTTGCATGTTATGATTATTGTTGTTTTTTTTTTTGACTGGTACAAAAAATGACATCTGAAAATTGGCAAAAAAAAAAAAAAAAAAACAATGAATGAAAAAAATGTGTATGCTATTTATAATTTTTAACAATACATTGACTTAAAAGCAATGCATATTTCAAACTGTTGTGGATTCCTTCTTTACTGAGCTGCCTGTCTTCCCAAAGTTACAGTATGTAGCAAGTTACTTGATTTTTATATTTTCACTGAAAGGCAAGTGATATACAAAGTAACACCATGCTAACTGTATCCAGAACATTTTAAAATCAACTGCATTGACCAGCAGATAGAAACCAGGATGATATTCTCCACAAAAATGCTAGAGAGACAGAATTTCTGTACATACATTAAAACATAGATGGACCAGTGCAGGATGTACATGAATAGCAGTATTAGCAGAACAGGTAGTAATTACCCTCCACTAATGGATGGGTTTCTCTTCCTCGCAAAGATTAGTGGCTGGACATGTAGCAATGATAGCAGGAATGAAGTCTGCACATTGTAACAAACTTCTTTACTCCTGACTCTAAAAGCCATTTCACTGTCTGTGTGTTGGGCTTAGGGTGTGCCAGATGTAATTTCTGTAGATTGTAGCAGGCAGTAAATTAGCCTTGCCACGAGCATTTAAATTTACTGAACTCAGTGAACTGAGCGTTACTGCTGAGGTGCTGATCATGTCAAAAAGAAACACACACAGGATGGAAACGTGATAGATCACTCAGAAATACTGTCAATTTACACGTTCAAAACGCCTGTTTTTTTTTTTGTTTTTTTTTAAACTAGCGTCCATTGATTGCCTTTATTGAGTCAGCAGGAATGTATACAAAATATATTGTGTGTTTACTATAGAAGTTTATTACAGTAACATGACGACTAGACACATTTTTCATTTTCCCTTGGCTGCACGTATCTGGAAATGTTTGTGAGCAATAAATCAATTGATTAAAAAATAATAAATAGGTGGTACGCTGATGTCCCCCATTGCTGAAGGATTTGAATATTGAACAGTTGTAGTTTCTATATGAGTGTTTCTTGTTTTAGACTGGAGCTGAACAGTAAATTCAAGCAAACCTTGATGGTTTTGATGCAATATATTCAAGTGGGTAATACTTACACTCTGTATAAGAACAGAGGTAGTTTTTCTTTTTCTTATCTGAGGCAATACGTAATGACAGCTCCAGCAAGCGGAGAGAGCAAATTTATCCATCACCAGATCGAATGGCAGAGCCAGTGCCATGTTGGATTTTGACATGGCAACCCAGTTTTCAATAAGAACTTTTCTTATGCATAGATGCAGTCACACACCAAAAAGGAAGTTGACCCATTGCTTATTTTGCAAGTTAGCCAGCTCACACAATTTACATTTGCATATGGTGGTGGCCATCTTGGATACTGATGCTTGATGCAACCACATATCAAAATGGAAGTTCAATGGTTTTTCAGGGTATCATGCTCACAATATTCATGGACAGGCAGAAGAAGGTTGTTTTACTAAATGTCTTAAATTTAAACGGTCACTTTTACGTAAACATATTTTTCCCCGTTTAACATTATAAACGTAGCTCACTTTATTTACTTCACTTCAGTGAAGTGTGTGTTGAGTGTGTGGTCTCAAGCTTTGACGTTTATTCTTTCCCAGCATGTATGCAATCCAAATGAGCACCTCAAGCAGGATCATTGCAACATCTCATTTCACCTGACTTAAAAATAGTATGGATATAAGTTTGCCATTATCTTCTAGTCAGGCTAAGATCCTTCCACATTTGCAATCCATGTATCTGGATGGCAGTCCTCGAGCACACCGACTTCCCATTAATGGGTTGGGGGAGCATCAGGAGAATCCAGCTTGTGCAGAGATTTCCACATGGATATAACTTATGGCACAGGGGCACCTGCCCTAAGCCATTTGCACTGATTTGACAAATGATTCTATATCAAAGGCCTCTGCACTGATTTGGGTGGTAATTGATTGGAAGTGAGGCCCTCAAATCCCTGATTGGTTTAGCTGGATATGGGGGCCGAGATGCTGTGGCAAGTGAAAGGAATTAAAGGACAGGCAGCAAGAGAGACAGCAAGCCTACAGTGCAGGAGATTTGGGAAACATACTGTACAACACCGCCTCATTTACACTTCATACGAATTCTGGGAGAAATTTGTCGGATAAGTCTTTCCACACATATTAAGCATGTTATGTTTTTAATATATACTGTATATAGACCATCCGTTGTCATCTTTGTGTTCCTTTTTCCAACGCAGCTGTCAGGATATCTGGATTGTTAGTGTGTCCGTGAAGATTGGATTTCACCATTGGAAAAGAGGAATTTGGTTAGAAATGGAATATTATTGATTTGTTCCACATGAATGTGTGGTCTGATGCAGATATATGAGCACTGCACGTTGGCTTAGAGGGATATATGCATGATATATTCCTTCATCAGTTTTCCCTGAATTTTTGATGCCATTAACCACTGTTGTGGAAATGGTGTGACAAGAGGAATTATATCGAACATGACGCGTACACATTGTTACCCTTCACCCTTAAGATATACTAAACCCTGTGGAGCATTCAGGAGGCCAGTAAAGTAAAGTGCACATTCAAATTAGAACTGCATAAGACAAGAAAAATCAAAACATCTAATTCCAATATTATTGCTGAATTTTCAGTATTGGTTGCAATATGCACATTTTCCTGTCGTCTTTCTGTTCCGTCATTACGACAGACGACACTCTCCATGCATTTAGCATTTTGGCAGCTATCATCTCAGTTGGCTGTGAGCGTTTAGGACAGTGGGGTTCCTTCTTCCCCAATTATTGGCATGCAAGGTGTGTGTAGGTCTTTGCAATCCTCATCAGTTTCAAAATTATGCCATTTGATTTTGCAGAAATACATATATTTTTACATATTATGTGGCCCTGTTTCAAATTAATGAATGCTTTGACCTAATGCTTTTGGACTGAACCCAATTCAAGATGGCAGCCACAGCCAACCGACCTTGGAAAACGCAAAAATGGACATAAACAGTTTTACAAATTCAGAACTGAAATTAGATGTGGTGGTAGCTGAGCATAATCTCCATTTCATGCTCTGAGAGATAACTAAACAGTTTGATCTGTTCTTGAAACTGCCATTAACAAAAGGAGTTGACTTAATTTGCCTGTTAGCAAAATTTATGAGTCACTGGCCGGAATTTAATAAACTTTTCAGAAAGTACTTGTTGGATGTGTATTAATAACTGATACATGTTTGGAGTCAACTGAGTTCAGAATGGCCGTCACAGTCAACTGATCTTAAATGTACAAATATGACTACATTACAGTCAATTTTACAAATGCTATGTTTTGGGTGGTACTAGATGAGAGTGATCCCCAATTTGTACTGAGAGCCAACTGGTGCCACAAGATCTGTTTTTAAACTGTGTCTGGCAGGAGTACACTATGTCTGTCTATTAGCAAAAAAAAAAAAAAAAAAAAAAAAAAAAAAAAAAAAAAAAAAAAAAAAA
>JARVLU010000952.1:15931284-15951895 GCA_031762415.1 Simpsonichthys santanae | reverse complement strand
CAGCCCCTGGTCCACTTTGTCTGTACATTTTTGAGTGAATACACAGGTTATGTCTATATTAACATCTCTAATTCTATGGTCATAAGTGTGTATGATGGTGCCTGTTAGGCCTTAACCTACTGAATATAGTTTGAGCTCACCATTTACCAGGGATATTGCACAGTCATGCCACTAACCCATCAAGCCAGTTACTTTTGACAATTGATTTTAGAGCACGGTCATCATGAGCCTAAATGTAAAGAAAAGTTGAATTATGTTATGCTCCAAAAAATGGGCCTAGTACGTTTTTGTGTTTCTGTCACATGCAAATTGATTGCTACTTTTTACTTGAACGTAAATCCTGGTTTACATTTGCAGGAAAATTACTTTTAGTCCTTTCCGTTCATCATCAACAACCACTGTTTGAGGATGATTATTTTTCTTGCTCTTTTTTTTTTTTTTTTTTAACCATCTGGAGTCATTTAAATGTAGATCTCTTGGGTAAATCACTTCTGATTTAGGAACAGAAAGCGACACACAAAAGGTTAGGCTTAGCGCGCTTTGAATCTGCCCTACATAAACAGCTTTTGATTATGACCTGAGCAGTTAGTCCCTTGTGATTGTGGCTTAGCTCAAAGTATTAAACTTGTCCTACCATTTCTTCCTGTGTAATAACAGCTTGGTGATCTTCAGCACACACATACACGAAAAAAAAAAAAAGAAAAAAAAAAAAGCACTGTTGTTGTGGTCCTGTTGAGGGGCTGAGTGCATTTCTTTAACTCGTCAGTCACAATGCTATCATTGGTATCAAAAGTGGAACAGAAAAAGGGCAAAGCGTAACAAAATGTGAGCAATTTAAGCCTACAGGTTGAAGGCATTGCAGCATAAATACATTGTAAAGAATTAAAGATATAAAACCAAAAAGGTAAGAAAATAAAATGGCCACTAGGCTGTTATTATTATTATTTTTTTAACAAGGCAAATAAAAGCAGTCAATAAATATAAACACCATCAAATTTGTGATAGATATACATACATACATATAAACATACTTTACAGATCTACTGACTGTATTTGACACCTATTTTACAGTTGGGGAGCTTGAATTGGACATTGTCTTGCGAGGTTGCAGGGCAAACCCTCCGCACGGAAACAGGTACAACGTAGCATAAAACTAAAACTAGCATGAAGCATTTCAGACGTCCAGCAGATGCACCAGAGGAGCTTTGTCAAGTTTCAGACAGGAACATGAAGCGCGTCTTCTTTTCGGAGACGCCCCACCCGCCTGTCCCTCTCCAAGTTCATCTTATGTACTCAAATGAATGAAGAGGCGCCGTTTGAGGCTGCAGAGACAGTAAAGTACTTGTTTCACCTCTTCAGTTCTTCCATCTTTTATCTTTCTCTGCCCTCTTTTCTCTCTTTCTCTTCCTCTTTAGGAAGTGGGAGCTAGAGATTGATTTTAATCCTGTGGGAGCGAGCTGTACCTGTGTCACAGAGTGTGCCATAGTGTGGTGGGTTCAGTGCCATCTCCTGAAATATAGAGAGACAGACAGATATAGGGAGATTGTGGTTACAATATCAATGAGCTCTGAGCAACCTGAGCTGTAGCCTTATTGGTGTGAGGCTAAACTGACGCAGAAAAAAAAAAAAGAAAAACATAAAAAAAGAGAAAAGAATGGTTTATAAAAAAAGCTTTCTTCAAGGAACTGCTGGCACAAGCCATGTCAGGTTTCCTTGAAAAATGCCTCGTGTCACAAGTTTGTGTATTTTCCTGTACTTATCAGAGCATGCAATCTTTTCCAATTAGGACTCCCAATTTGTGATTTTTTTTTTTGTCTCCCACCACACTAGTGCAGCACTCTTCATTTCCCCTAAAAGCAAACCATTTGAATCAATTTAGGCCCACTCTCATTCGGACCCTTGCCAGTTGAGTCCTCTGATATGTACAGAAGATAACATTTTGTTGTTCCTCAGACAGTTAGCAGCACATCTGCAAGTACTTAAAACAGGGATGATCAATTGGACCTGATGGGGCTGACGTTAGGTAGTGACTGCAGACGCAATGGCTCAACAGAAACAAGAAATAAAATAAAACAAAATTAAAAAAAAATCAACCAAACATAATAATGATATCAAGACACAAGCAAGAACAATATTTCTTTTAGAATATAATGCAAGTATCTAATTCAAAAGTTGAGCTAATCTCTGTTCAAGCATTTTTTTTTTCCCTTGGCATGTAAAGGGTAACATATATGTTGAAATGTTTGTATGTGTTGAATATATGTTTATAAATTGTATATGTTGAAACATGTGTTTGTGTTCAGGCAGCTGTTGAATATGCCATATTATTTTACATTATTAGTGTTTAGTGTACATCTTAGACCTTTCAGTGTATTGTTAGTGTTTGTTTAGCATATATCTTAGTGTATATCTTAGATCCTTACATACTGTTTCTTTTTATACTTTATATTTTTGCTATTTTTGGGTGTAACTGGGAGCTTGAGCACACAATTTCGTTCCACCTCGTGTACCACAAGTGATGCGAATGGCAGTAAAGAACCTTGAAATCAGGCATGGACCTGATTCTGGTTTATTTCTTTTTACTAAGATGACGAAGACATTATGGGTTTTCTCTGATCAGGTAAAGGGCAAATTAGTTCCCCCCCTCCCCCACCTGATACTGGAAGCCATCAGTCAACTGTGTATGGCAGTGAAACAACAAATACAGTACCCCCAATTTAAGTTGACTGATGTTTTGTTTCCAAAAGCATGCACTAACACATGTCATCCATCACTGATTTAAGGCAAATTTGTTTTGAAACTGACATTTTCTAAAGACAATGAAATTTGCTATAAATGTTAGAACAAGCACTCGACTGCAGGCTTGTCTAATTACCTGTTAATTAACTTGCTAATATTTGCTTGTTAGGCCTCTATTTTACAAGGAGCAAAATGGCTTGGAAGGAACAGTATTCAGCTAAATTAGAGCAATTACTTTAGAACAATGGCAACGTTTAGCTGATGGTTATTCTTCTTTTTTGTTTGAGTTGTTTACATTTGTATATACCTGTTTCAAATCATAATATTTTGTAAAAAAATTCAAAAAAAGAAAAAAAGTATTGGCTCTTTTTTGTGTTGTTTTCACCTCCCCCTGATTTTAAATTAAATCTCAATAAAGTGGAATTTAAAATCGGACTTTGATCTTGAAAATACAAATAGCTGACACATCAGGGTCATAAATATTGGAATACTGTATTTAACACATTATAAACAGAGTGACTATGAACACATTTGTTTGTATTTTTTCAATGTTTTATTTTTAATAATGCATCAAAATTGAATTAAATACACTCCACTATAATGTGCAATAACTTTGTTCTCTAGAATCTTATACTTACTATTTAATTGTAGTTAATGTTCATATATAAAATCAACCAGATAATTCAATAACTTATTTTGCTTTAAATCTTATTATTACACTTGTCTTTTTTACATACTTTTTTCCTCGCTGTGATCAAGCTGTTATGATGTAATTGGCACAATGGCTGACCTAATTCATATCCAAACGAAGCAAAAAAAAAAAAGTCCCTATTACTCTAAAGATCATCTAATCAGAGTGTAATTTATATGTATGTGATACTAAACAACTCTAACAGTAACAGCAGGAAGTTCAACACATTAAATAAAAAAAAAAAAAGTTTCATAAAATAATTCATTAACCATGTGTTTCTGTAAGTGTGATGTCTGAAATTAGTCAAGAAGTTATTTGATTCGTTCTCCTCAAACGCAAATGTTCTAAGAGCTCCTCATCGCTGGAGGCGAACTGACCTCTAATATCAAAGGGGGTAGGGGTTAAAAGCAAATGATGAGACTTGAAAAAAAAAAGGATAGAAAGGGAGGGGGTGGCATTTGCAAATACTGTTCTTGTCGTATAATGAAGCCATATGGTGGCACAAATCTGGAGTCTCTGAAGTATTTTTACAAGCTTTACTTCTAACCAGCTACATCTGTAAAGTCCCTGAAAACATTTTGGTGACCTTCAACTATTATTATCTTCTTTGTCCCCCCCTTGATTGGTATTCCATGGGTGGGATTTTTGTCTATGAGATATGTTCACCAGCATTAAGTGCATGGCAGATCTCTGCAAAGTCACTAAAGCATTGTCTTTCGCTTTGATGAAGGAAAAGGGGGAAACTTAACAACTTCCCTATGATCTTTGCTTTTGGAGTTCTGGCATTAAGGTTGCACGGAAGAAAGACAGAATGTCTGGTGCTTAAAGAACAAATGCCGCTTTGGTTTTAAAAACAGCACTTCAAATCATCTTGACAAACTCCAGAGCGCTCGCGCATTCTTTTTGCCTCGTCTAATAAAAGCAAGAACTACATCTTTTGAAGAAGTGCTGTTTTCAAGTGTTCTTCTTAAGACTTGTAAAATAGAGGGTTTTGGTAAAAGAAAGCACACAGATTAAATCAAAGTGAGCTGAAGTTGTAATTGGGCCCCAACAAACAGGGCTTCTGGTCATCTACCTCACATCACTTGAACATGAATCGCCCAAGGATAGTTTGTGGCATTCCTGATAATCTTAAAGGACGGCTGTTTCCCCCCCACTATTCCTTATCAGCCTTATTCGCAAACCAATTACGGTGATTTTAATCATACTGTATTACAAGTGATTAACCCTTTAGTGCATTTAATTAACCTTTGCAACCACTGATTCTCATCGGGCATAGCTTCATGCTATTTTTTCCCGTGACACAGGCTTTAAATAAGCACATTTTAAACTGGTGGGAAATGTAACATTTAAAGTGGGAGGATTCACTTGTCATTTGCTTAAGGCGACATGAAAATTAGATATGCTGTCGATGTAACATCACTAAGGATGGCTCTTGGTAAGTATATCCACTGAGAAAACATTTTGTATTATTGTTTTCAGTTGTTGGTATCAAACGATGAGAAGATTGTGCACATAAAACCTGTTTTCAGCTAGATGAGTGAATAAATATACCTTGGAAATAATGAGATACAAACATAGCCTGAAGATTTGGAAAGAATGTTTACTAATCAAATATTCATAGATTTTGAAATTATCAGTACAAAAATACTACACTCTGATCAGCAACATAAGTGAAAATCAATTTAAGTCTGTGATGCATTAAATTCGCAAGGGATAATAATTCCGAATTGTTGAACACAAACTGAATATTTCTGCATCTGCTCTGGAAGTCATTACGTGTAAGAAGGGGAAAATCATACTGACAACTTGACAGTGTGTCGTATAAACACATTATGGATTAAATCTTCGGTACCAGGGGCATGTGGTAGGCTTATGTATGATGCAGCATGGCAGGGCATAGCTTTTAACTAGGGTTTCAAATAAAAGGTGGATGAGAGAAATGACGATCAGCTCTGTGTGGGTGTCTCCACAAATTAGCCTAAGTACTACACTTTACTGGATCAACAGTCATTTACAACAACTATTCTATGAGAAATGCTTGCTCCGTGTCACACAAAAAAGATACCGTGAGTAAAAAAAAAAAAAAAAGCACAATACAACCAGAAATGTAGAAAACATTGAGCAACATGAAGTTGAAGACACAAACAAAGGGAGAGCACCGTGTGAAATAAATAATGTTCTAAACATATGATTGATGCAATATTGTGAAATTGACCTAGAAATGGATGAGTGGCAGTTATTATAAATATGATCAAAAGTAGAACAGAAAAACAAACCAGTGCAACAACAGCAAACAAATCTAAAAGAAATCCTTAAGAAAATGTAAAATAAATAAATAAATAAATGAAACTTAGTTGACTGGATGCTTGAGGTAAAACTACAACAGTGCATATGCCAGTATGAACAAAATGATTACCTGTGCTCAGTCAGCCTTATTTAATTAAATTGTGCTGACAGCAGGTCAATTATATAAGCATACATTAGAAATACAACAATGAATAGTTTCCGGTGTCAAGCACTCACTAAAACATGTCAAAGTGAGAAAGATTTGTGCTGAGATTAGTCTAACTCTAGATCAGCAAATTTAAGCCATGCAAAAGAGGTTTCTACATATGCCATTTATAACAATAATTGGGGTCATTAAAGAAGAACATTTATGGGCTTGGTGCAGGGTTGACCTGGTAGGCTTTTTATGGACTATTGCTCCCTTGGTGTTTAAGTATATTGGTCTCAAGGCTCTGCATCACCTTGATCCCTATGACCCCCAATCCCCTGTCCCGAGCAGTACTCAGTCTTCCAAACAGCACTGGGCTTTGGCTGTCAGGACTAAGTAAGGCCACCTCTACTTACATCTGATTTACATTTATTTCCCTTGCCAGCTTTTATTTATTGGGGCACTTCACATTTGGCAAGTATCTTTTAGGGAATCATAAGCCCTTTGCTGCACCTTAGTATTCGAATGAGCCTCACTTTCATACAGCCTCTCTGGCACATTTTAAGACTATTTTAAGGACAGAAGCCAAAAAAGGCTCTGGTTATTTATCAAGCCATTCTAGCACACCAAAAGCTTTTTTTTGTGTGTGTGTGTGTGTGTTCATTTCTGCCATTTATTGGCTCAAAATGGGCGTATTTCACAATTTTTGGCTCAAAGAATACTTGATGAGATGAGCAGTCTTTAATTCTTTTTCTATGCATTGTTAAACATATTTGCCAGATAGACACAGCTTCATCTGCTTTTGATCTCAAATTCAACTGTGGAGTTCAATCACTGCCCCCTATTACGCAACCCTCAAAATCAAGCTGCCTCAAACTATTCACAGCTGAGGTAATAATATATAAGCATTAGTATTCTTGTTATTACTGAAACTTTAGAATATCAAATTAACCTCAACTGTACTTTTGCATTGAAGTCATGGCTGCCCATAAAGAAGGGTGAATTCGAGAATTGACAGATACTGAGAAATCTGGACTTTTAATTGTGACAAAATATGTATCAGTCCCCATTTTATGTGCAAATGACATTCATGTAGACACGGTCATGGTTTGTGTGAGAAATTCCCCTGTCGTTATACCTCCACCTCCCCTCTTTCATATCATCTACTAAGGAACAGCAATGGGAGTGTGAGTGGGGACTAGTGTGGGTGGGTTTAAAAAGGAAGTCATGAATTACCTGCCGGGTGGTGATTTGCCCTGCAGTCTTGAATCCCCCCTGACAGCCGCACCCTGAGACACTGTACTGGTCGGAGCTAGTCGATGAACACTTGGAAAGTGAGTCACAGCCCACCACAAATGTGTTGTCCAAGGGGAGCTCCTGGATCACGTGGTGTTTCTTAGGGGCCACAGGAGTTTCTGGTTTGATTTGAAATGTAGGCTGAGGGGATGCAGACTTGTAATGCTTGGCTAAATCTGGGCTGTCAGGTTTGAAGGTCGTGGGTGTGGTCGCCCAATTGTATTTTCCCATGGTTTGCTCCTCCAGCTCCACAGGGAGATCCAATGTTCCATTAACATGCTCATGCGTGGGGTCTTCAGGCTTGGATTCATCTATGGTCACAAAGTTCAAGAGAAGGCTCTTAGGGGATCGCTTCTTTCTTTTCTTCTTCTTTTTGATCTGACGATTTTCTTGATTGGGTGACACCCACTCCCCACTCTGCTTGCCCTTCTGAACTACTTTATGTCTGGGTGTCTGTCGGCATCGCACCAAGGCAGTAACAAATATCACCAAGATGACAGTCATGGTCCCTGCTATGATAGCTATTACAACAATTACATATCCATTCGCTTGAGGTGTTACCTCATTGTCCCCTATGTTACGATCCAGCGGTGTTTCCATACTTTTCCGCAGCTGCTCTTGGATAAAGGTAGCATTTGACACAGTGTCATTGACAAACAAGTGAACAAGAGTGATAGCGTGTAATGACTCAGGCTGGCCTAAATCTTTGACCTTGACTACCAGCCTATGCAGTCCCTGATCAGCTAATACTATTTTCTCCTGCAGAGTTATGTTACCTGTTGTTTTATCAATGGAAAAGAGGCCTCGAGGGGAGACCCTAGAAGTGATGATTATGCTGCTGATAATACTGTAATGCAGCTCAGCATTCATACCTGTGTCATTGTCAATGGCAAACACTCTGGTGACCACAGAACCAGGGGTGGTGATGGTCCGCACTAGGTCATATGAGTAGTTGGAGGAAGGGATAACAAACACAGGGCGATTGTCATTCACATCCACTACATTAATAGTGACCTTGGCATAAGAAGTGCTGGGTGGCTGCCCTCCATCAACTGCTTTGACCATAAATGTGTAGGAGCTTTGCTGCTCCCTGTCAAATGTGATGTTTGGTTTAATCACACCCGTTTGTGGATCAATGATGAAATTGTCTTTCCCATTCAAAATAGACAGGGTTATAACAGCATTATCTCCTGCATCTGCATCAGTCACTGTGATTAAGCCTACAGTGCCATAGAGAGGCAGGTTCTCAGGCACATAGAAGTTGTATTCAGGGTGTGTGAAAGCTGGGCTGTTGTCATTAAGGTCCTGGACAATTAGCCTAACGGTGACGTTGCTCAGTTGGGGGGTTGAACCATTGTCTCTTGCCATGACAGTGAATGAGTACCTCTCCTGTTTCTCTCTGTCTAGTCGCTTCCCAACAGAGAGAATTCCTAACTGCCTGTCTACATTAAACCCATCAGGTGCATCAGGGCCAAGAGTATAAATAATCTCTGCATTATGCCCACTATCTGCATCTGTGGCACTGATTTTTATTAGCTGTGTTGAAGGGTCATTGTTCTCCGGTATGGAAAGCTGAATTTCAGGCTGAGGAAAGATGGGTGCATTGTCATTCTCATCCTTGATTTTAATTAGAACCATAGCTGAAGTGTTCAAAGGAGGTGTCCCTCTATCCGAGGCCACTATCTTAATAGCATATTCTCGAGTTGTCTCATAATCAAGAGGAGCAGCTGTCTCTAGTAAGAACTGATCATTAAAGACTGGCTTCAATCGGAAAGGAACATCATGGTCGGTGTAGCAAGCCACTTTTCCATACAGATCTGCATCCTTGTCAGTAACAGTAATAAGGGCTATTTTGGTATTGAGGGGTGCATTCTCAGACAGCAGTACAGTCCCGTTTACCAGGTTGATAATGTAGCGAGTGTCTATGGAGGGCACATTGTCATTGACATCAGTGACATTAACAATCACTGTAGCTCTGGATGGGGTGGAGCTGCCATCACTTGCTAGGACTATGAGTTTATGTACAGGAGTTACCTCCCTGTCCAAAGGTTGCTTCACAGTGATCAGCCCAGTGGAACTGTTGATAGCAAAATGACGTTTGGTTGAGAAGGAGACCTGGTTGCTGAAAGCAAAGTGGATTTGTGCATTCGAACCCAAGTCTGCATCTGTGGCATGGAGCTGAGCAACTGATGTCCCCATTGGAGCATTCTCTGGCACAGAAACCTCCAGCTCACTGTCCTTGAAGATTGGACGATTGTCATTGACATCTGAGATGGTAACTTGGAGAATAGCGGTGCTAGACTTGGGTGGGCTGCCACCATCCTCCACCTTGATCTTCATTACAAAGGTGTCTTTTTGCTCCCGGTCAAGGTTCTGCTGAACAATCAGTTGAGGCCACTTGTCACCTTCAGGGGTCTCAATGATGTCTAAGCCAAATTCATTGACACTCTGAAATGACAAAACAGTTTTGGTAAATTATACTGTGTTTACTTGTACTGAATACCACATAAGCTTTAAAGTAAGCATTTTAATGTTCACAAAAAGACCCCCACAGAGTTTCAGACATGATTTTGTTTAGTGTCAGTCAGTTAATTCCCTTTAAAACACAAATGGTCAATACTTTTCTTAGGTTAATGAGCTTTATTAGCACTTTTAAATAACGTTTTGATGGAACTCAAGAGCTTTACAGCCTGGGATTGGTACTGCTCTGCTCATCTTAGTTGGAGTACAAGCACAATAATCATTAAATTGTTTCACATTTTTACACAATCCATGAAACACGCTTGTTTAAAAAGAAGTAATTAATCATTTTCAAATGTGACCAAACGCAGTAAATTAAGTCTCCCAGTCCTCTGAATACCTACAGCTTGAATAGATTCATTTACTGCTTTTTAGCCGTCTCATCAAATTTCCTCTGCCTTTACTAAAATTATATTTCACTTTATCCTCCTATCTTGTGTCATGATAGAACAGAGCAGGAAACCTTGCACTATTCCAGTTTTGTTTACAGAGAGAAAAAGACTGATGGAAATGGAGACACGCCAATAAACATGTATTTAGGTACACTGCAAGACCACATCATTTTAAACCAAAAGAAGAGTAAATGTAAAATGTGACATTTTAGAAAGTCTTTTGCTCAAGAAGAGCCACATCTATGCAAAAGTACAGCTGGAAGAGAGTGAAATGAAATGGATCTGTAATCTACAAGAGGAACCAGAAAAACTGGCAATAGTTGTTAGGAGTAAATGCCTTCCTTATGTTTACAATAAATTTTGTATGGTAAGAATTTATACATCAGTGGCGAGAAGAAAGGAATAAAGCAAGTGAGAGATGGAGAGGACAGAAAAAGACATGAAAAGGAGAGCAGGGGGAGAAAAAAAGAAGAAGATCAAGCCTATGAATGAGCTGCATGCACATTATGAAACAAAGAAGCCCTTTGAAGCTCTCTCAGTCAGAAGCAGTTTCATGGTAAAACAAGAAAAAAGCATCCTCTTTAAAGAGATAAGCTTCATGCTGCACATAATGTTGGACGAGATTACTCTGTCTAGGCACAGCTATCAAATGAGATTAAGATATGTACATTCTTGGTATTCAAGGGGGGACCATTTTAACCAAATTGCAAGCACAAGAGTGTGCACTATATTTCAGAACGTAGAACTGTTTCCTATGCCAGCACAGCGTTGTAGCCAGCGCAAGAACGTCCAGCATGTAAATTATTGTGTACTCTGAAAAATTGCATGCAGAGGGAGTGTTGTCAACACGTTAGTGATTGACGGAACTACTTAAAACAGCCAACACTGCAGCAATGATCTTTCAGACCTTATTTAGGGATCCTTCTGGCAAGCTAAAGTCATCCAGGGATAAACATACATGGCATATAGAATATCAAGAAATTGCCATATGGCTTAACTCTGCTGAATATTTATATACAGAGACGGAAAAATGACTTCTCGCATAACTGAAAGGTCCAAGACAACGTTCTGGGGACTGCATTGTTATCAGCTATTCCATCCTTGCAGAGCTCTTCAATCCTCAGTTGTTTGACTAGTTCATTGATTCTGCAGAGTAGCTCAGTATCTGTGCAGTGATATTTGGAAAAGCCTGATAATAGTCGGATGTTGAGTTAGCATGTGTCAAAGGGAATGTTGCACAGTGATTTATGAGCTAGCAGTTCCACTGTGCTTTTGTCTTGGTTTCAGACAATTTTACAACTGACAAGACAGCCCTCACTGCATTTCAATAAGTTGAAGAAAGCTTTCTCTGCGGGTGTGCATTCTTCTGAATACAGAATTAGTCTGGTGGATTGTGATAAGATCTGGAGCAGGCTAAGAAAAGGCCAAACACTAGCATGAATCACTCACTTGAAACCTTAAGGCTGAGCAGGAAGGACAAAACTCATTTAATGGCTAAGTGTGCACATTATACCATTCCTTGCTTTTTCAGCACACAAACACTGTAAATGTATATGCGTTCTTGAACTCGTTAAAGTCACTTCTTGTTCCAAATAATAGGACAATGGACAATGTATGCTTTAATGCGAATTGGTTCATTTCCATGAAAATGACTGAGGCACACTAACAGAAGCAGAGATGGCTGATTAAAAGAAAATGAACATGCTGAAGAACCCTTGCTTGACAAACAGTACCAAAGATTATCACAGCCTCCATCTTTCTCAGAGACTAAGATTGAACTGTGAACATATCAGGAGGATGATAATCACTGTGGACCCCATCAAGAGGACAGAATGATGAAATCATTTGCAGGTTTTGCATTTCTTCCTTTTGCTGGTATAAACTTACTTTTCTCTTACTCATATTTTTAATTTCTGTCTATCCCTTATCCACTTTTTGCTGCAGGCAATGACGCATGTGAATAATTAGAACAAAAGACGCTGGGAATTGTCTCATTTTGCCATCCTCGAGAATATCGTGCCAACACAAGGAAAACGTGCATAATCTCAACTTGAGCTCTCTGCTCACCAATCATATATATAATTCTCATATAGTTAGCCGGGAAGGAATTAATCAAATTGTTCTTGCTACCTCAGATCAAAGCTTGCATAAAATTATCATCTTTGAATCATTATGTGAGGAAAGTTGGTCTTACTCAAACACAAAATCTATTACATAGACTAAAAACTTAAAGTTAAATTTCAGAAAGAGACACATGAACAAAGTTGCCACCTGGAAATTACTTGTGGGAAAATATGGGTTTGTAGCGCAGAGCTAAATGTAAATGTCCTCTATAAAATAATTTTATCAGTGAGGCCTAAACATATGGTTAGATACAAAAAATATATTTTAAATTTAAAAAAAGCAGACAAAACAACTAGACTTCTGTTCTGAAAGTGAAGACGTTTCTCTTCTCATAAGATGTTTCATTACAGACATCACTAGAATAGGAAGTGAAACATCTTCAACAACCAAATTGAAATCCAGTCTTTTTTATTTTATCTCATTTGTTTGGGATTTGCCGTAGTTTGACTGACAACTCAGACACGTGCGTTATGTGCAAAGTTATTTCTGCTGTCCTGTTTATCAAAAACCGAACACTAACCATGGCTTTTGCAGCCTTTGACAATTACTTTGGATAATTTCTGTGTAATTCACATGATGTAACATTTGGCTGCAATGATGGCAGTGTATGAGCATGATTGTCAACCATTATGTGTAGAGCTGTAACACTGTGTACAGCACATGAGCTTTCATCTACATTTTGCTTTGAAAATGGACCAAAAGGAAACTACTGTGTTTGTTTTTCTTCATATGTAAGTTGACAATGTGGACAGGTAACGTGAAGTGGCACATCACTGAACATGGCTGGCTGACTGTGCCATAGCATGGCAGCAATTTCAAAACTGTGCCCTGAACAATACAAGACAACTAGACAAAATATCACTCTTAGGGGGCTTCTGAGTAAAATCTCTCAGAGACCAAACAGAGATAGACCATGGGTGGCTTAGTAGCCAAGAGCTATTCTAGGAAATGCTTGCACAGTCCTTCCACACTAAACCCCTGGCTTTCTGCTGCACTTCTGAAATAAATGGCACCAAAGGCTGAAAATGTCTTTGGCTCCTTTAATGTTTCTTCCTATGTGTTACTCATATAGAACCTGAGACATTAATCTCAGGTACAATGAGGATATAATGAGAAGAACTGAGTCAGGGACGCAAAGCCACAGATGCTGCAAAATGAATGAGTAGGCACAGGGTTTAGAGAGCTATATATTGTGAAAAGGGCAAAGAAAATGATTGCATATGATCATTATAATGAGTTGAACATTTGGTTGGTGATTTTCCAGGAATGAACAATTCAAGTCGTAGCACTGGAGATGTCCCGCCAGCATGGAGAGATTATAAAAATTAGTAAGCGAGGCAAACAGCTATTGGTCTGTTCATCCCATCACAATGTTGACGCCATCTGAGACTTCACAGAGTTCCCAATTCTGTCAATGAGCTTTCACATGTGTTTAAGACATCTCCCAGAGTGCTAGCATACTCCTATTTAATTCAGTTTAATTTGTTTGTGCTAATGCCATTTGCAGTACACAAAGCATTGCATTTTGCATAGATTGTTCATGCAGAATTTATTATACTGTCTCATAATGCAGAATTTACAGCTGACTCCATTAGGCAAGAGATAATATTTCACTGCACTTTAAAAGAGAATCAATTAGATGAATAAAGAAAAATATATATATATTTTCATACACCTACAAGAGGCGTATGTTAACATAATACAATGCATTCCTTTTCACCTGCCTTTAATATACTACACTTTGTTTAGTACATGTAACTTGCAGGAATTTAGATTTGGAGTGTTTGTGCTGTGTCTGCATTCTTCCCTGCACATCCTCTGATACACACAGTGAAAGCTCAATCTGTTTTTTCATTCTCTCATATTAAAACTAAAATAAAATATTAATAGTTGGTATAAAACACTTATGGTTCCACAATGTATTCCACTTTATGTCAAAGGTGGTTATATTTTTTAATGAGTATTTTAAATTAATTCAAGTTTATAAATGTACAAAAGAGTGCAGCAGAATTGGGTTCTGTAGCAGGTTTGTAAATTAAACTAATGCAGGACTGGAATCATAACACATGAAATTTCAAAATAATGCGAGCACCAGCTAATTAAAAATGGTAAATTAATCAGACCTGGGGCAAACACATGGCCTGCTGTAGGCAAAACAGTGTGCCAGAGCTCTATCAAAACCATGTTTGCTGAATATTCTTCTATTACTGAAGACAGTCATTTGATTATTTGAAAAAGCCAATTAATTTTATACTTTAATTCATTTTTCCTAGCAATTACTAATCCAAGACACATCACTCTATTGGCCTTTAGTTTATCAAACAAACTCCTGTTGAGGAGCTGTTTGCTTATTTTTCTGAAACTCGTTTAATAGTTTTTATTCTATTGAATCTTTGACATTATTTATCACTGTTAGCGGTGTAGATCTTAGACATTTGTAAGTTAAATTTTCATTCTTAAACACTTTTTTTCTGCCAAGGTTAGAGAAGCAAATGCAGCAAAAAATGAGAGAAATGGCTTAAGAAAAAAAAAGTATCAGAACTCCAACAAATAAACTATTCTATTCTTTTCTGTTGAAATAATACAGGCAATATTACATGTTGGGATTGGCAAACCTCTTGGAACCATTTAATATGAATGTTCTTCAACATGTAATTTCCATCAATGTGAATACAATCAGTTGTGTAGCAAGATGTTCAAAAGTTTTAGGCATTTTTAAGACAACCCATTTTATGGAAAGATTAATGGCAAAAGCCAAACTGAATAAATAAATAAATAAATAACACTTTCTGCTTTTTGATAAATAAAAATATTTATGAAACTCTAATTGAAACTAATGTTTTCATCATAATAATTCAAAACAGGTATATTTTACCATTTGTAGGGGGGTGTTATCATTACATGGGTTGTTTTGTTGCATCTGGATTAGCACAGCTTATCTTCGATGATGAAACTCTAACTGCTGAATCATTTCAGCAAATGATGAATAAAACAAACACCAGAACACTTACCAAGTCTCAATAAATAGCAAACAAAGAAAACGAGGGTCTAAAATGCCAAGGTGTTCTCTTAAAAACTGCATTGTTTTAAAATGGCCTATATAGAGCCTAAAGTTTGATTTCAAAATAAAAAAAATAAAAAAAATAAAAATAAAAAAAAAACTTATTTAGCAGTTTATCATAAAGTTGTTCTTTATAAAGGGCTACATTTGTTTAAAGTTAATGCATGAGGTTCATTTAAACATATTTGTTGAGTTTTTACAGCAAAATAAGCTACATGCTAAAAGTACTGTATCTTTATGACATATAGAAAGAGTGAGAGTCTTTGTGTTGGTCAAAATCACAATGTACACAGCAGGAGACGTCCAGAATAAGGTTTATACATATCTAAAAGTTGGGTTTGTAGGCTGTATGGAGATTTTGTATTTTTACACACAGAATCTTGTAAATTATAAATTCAATTTTAGATTTATCCATCCAAATGGACAAACATCTTTATGTCAAACTTGAGCTACAAAACAAACAAAACATATTTTGATAAGTACACATAAATGAAGAATGAAACCTCACCTTGACCAGCTCATAATGTTGAATCCCATTTACCCCCACGTCAGGGTCAAAGGCCGATGGCACCGGGTATCGGGTGTTGATGGCTGTGTTCTCAGGGATGGAGATGTTTATAACAGTAGATTGAAAAAGTGGCGCGTTGTCATTCACGTCCTCAATCAGGAAACGGATCTTAACCAATCTGAAGATCTCGTCGGGCAGCACGGCCACCTCGATCTCGTAGTAGCAGCGTTTCTCATTGAAGACTCCTGAGCACAGCTTCTCCCTGTCAATTCTGTGACTGGTGGTAAAGATCTCCCCCGTGTTGGCCTCCACCCTCACCAAGGGCACGTCGCCTGTTTTATACACAGGCTTGAACTGCAGTGGCGAGGATAGCCTGATGTTCGGGTCAAGATGGAGGTCGAGGTCCTTGCGCAGATTCCCTATGCGGACGTTCTCTGGCTGCTCTTCTTTCACGATGTAGTCCCTCTCCTGGGCCTTGCATAGTAAGACCAAACAGGTGAGCAAGATCACCAGTGCATGCACCTGACTTGCCAAGTTCATACTCAAACGTCGATGGGAGCTTCACGCCTACTGCCGCAATTCACTCTGAAGAAACAGAAAAGACAGAAAGGAAAGGCGAGAGAAAGAGAATGCACAACGTCAATGAAGAAAATCACATGGCATTCATGGTCTGCTGCAATTAGTACTATTTTCCCACATTTTATGGCATTTTCATTGCAACCACGTTACGATCCAACATCCTTCCCATGTCTTTAAGAGCAAATTAGTGGCCTTTTTTTTTTTTTTACACAATTAACCTTTGATGACACTGACTAAGCAAGGGCACAAGGAAAGGTTAGTGGTTCATGAGTTCCATCAATATATTTCATTGTGTTTGAATCATTATTACAAACAATGAAAGCTGTTGAGTTTATTGTTGCTTTAAGTAAACTACCTAGCCTGGAAAATAGTAGGTATGGAAAAAAAACAGACAAGAATTTACAATTGTATTAGTCGAAACAAAGTGTCTTCATAAAGTGCACCTCACATCCAGACTTCAGCTCATTTGGAGGAAGCAGAACTAAGCCTTAAGGAATGGTGCTTCCACGCAAGAATACACATAAACACTTGCACTTGTGCTGCTTGACAGAAGCTATTAATGGAGAGCCTCATTTGTTCTGAATGTAAACAATCGAGCTCTCGAACATTTCATGTCGGCCCATGTGTGTAAGCAAGCACAGTATGATAAGAGCTCTGTTCGAAGAGAGGGAAACAAGGATGTGAAATCCTTTATTTTGAAAGCCACCATCAGTCAAATTACTGACATTTAATTATAACTTAACTGAGTCTCAACAAATGTTTTTGCCTTTCTTTCTTTTATTAACATTAAATCTAACCCAGTCCGCGATGGCTGTCTGTGTGGATCGCTAAAAACCCTTGAATGCTGAGCAAAAAAAAAAATAAAGTAAAAATCTGAAGAGGTGTTCCAATTCATTTGATGCTGTTGTTCTACAAAGTCTTTGACTGTTTGATATGTGTAAACGCTCACCAAAGGGCAGGAACCCAAACCGCCAACACCCAAGTAGGTCATTGGAATACGATGAAGGAGTCACGCCTGGCAATGCCTTCCCTGCCGGCAGACACTATTAAACATTGACTGCTTTCCACCAGTTTATTAGTAGGTTACTGGGGAGTTACTCTGCGTGGCTTGCTAGCTAACATTTGACTTAGTCATTCATTTAGCACATTATCAGGCATGTTTAACAAATGCAGTCCATCATTTCCGTCACAATCACACAGGTTCAGGTTTGGCCACACAGGCCTTTTAATAAGCTTCTGGCAGCTGGAGTCTGATGTAACTGTAAATATACATGTGTGTACAGTAGAAACAGCAGATATTTATCCCCGTTTTCTTGTCACTTGAAAGTGAAGCCGCCATATTTCAAGTAAAAATATATTTCCTGCTCATAAAATTGCTGTCTGCTTATCTGCAGTCCAGCACGGTAAATATACTACACCAGCTAATTTTATCACTTGTTTTCCCACTGTTTAAATCTAAACCCCTCCTTGTGTGTTTATTACCTGCATATGTCTTTCATGATTTTGGTTACATTCAGATTGCAGCTGCCTTGAAATCAATCATTTATTCCTCTTAAAAAATGTCAAAAGCTGACAGAATTCGCACTAACAGTTTACAGATGGTGCTTCATAACATTCAGAGATACCTGTTGTAACAAAAAAAAAAAAAAAAAAAGAAAGAAAAAAGTGGGGATATATTTCTCAGAGAATTATATTTTCAACTTCAGGAAATTTCTATCCCCTCAAATGAGTCCTAAAACGGAACGGCTACCTAAACTGAACTACAGGGGGTCCTCTAAATTGGCAAGGCCACGGTGTTCATAGGCACTAAAATGCTCGTCTGGCTGACAGAAGGGAATTGATTAAAAATAAGGATTTCATTAAGCTGGTTTTGAATCTGCAACAATTGCGAGGCATTCACAAACCACGTGCAGACAAGCTCCACACATCTCATAAAGCTAAGTCACAAGAGACTCATTACAGAGCAGTTAGACTAAAAAAGCATGGCTGACATTGATCATGGGTAAGAATTTTTAATACTATTTTTTTTTTTTTTTTTTTTTACTCTATGGAGTACAGGCGGCACTGTCCTGTCAACACACTGATGAAATATATCCTATTAGTACCAGTGACACACTTTACTTAGATATGTGCTTCTTCGAAGCTGTGGTGATCGCCACACTGTCCAGGGCTCAGCTTGCATAATGAAGTTTAAATTACCTCCTTAAATGCAATGTGATTTGGTGAAGAGAAAAATCAGAACAGATCAAAGGATGATCTAGATTTCCTCTTCATTGTAAGTGATAATGATGTTCTGCTGGATGACGGGGTGCAAATGCAAAAAAATAAAACACGTTTGCGGTTTAACGTGATGCGGAAATTTACTATAACATGAGATATGCACTGACAGCTATAGCTACTTCACTTAAATTATGTGATTAAATGTCCTCGCACAACTTGTGGTTTAAATAAACTTCCTATGTCTTTTATTATTTTCATGAGTTTTCTTCAGAACCATGATTTCCCAACATTTGCTCTTCTTTTCACTTGTCACAACTCTTTACAAACCTGTCCACGAGGGATAAGCTAGGCGAGAGAGGAAATTGTGCTGCAGGGGTGGAAAAAAAAGGTAAGAAGAGGGCAGATTCTAGGTGTCACTCACATTGTCTACATTGCTTGCATTTCACTAGTCTCCTGAAATGCTATTTTGAGCCCTAGACAGCAGGTTGAATCCAGTAGGCAAACTCAAACTTCCCTCTCGGGAGACACAGTGAAGAAGAGCTGACCGGTCCCGAGATCCCTTTGCACGACAGCGTGATGGACGGGTCTTCCTGGAGTTTGCATCCACTGAATGTATAGCGGTGAGTGGAAGGAAGGCGACGTAAGGCGACTGTCACTCCCTCTACCTTCACCTCGAAGATGGCCTTATCAGAAACTTTCAGTGTGGTTAATCTGAGGCTGGCACTCCAGAGGTTTGAAGTCCTTTTAAACTGTCAAAGACTATCTCCACCCCAATTCTTCTTCTGCTGCATCTATTATTGTTAATATTGGCAGCGGATGTGACCATAAAAGAAGACAATGATCTTTACGGTTCATGGCAACTGGACAAAACAGGTTTCTGTTGTGAGCAGACATCCCGTTCTGTTAGCAAAAGTCATGGGGGTTCTTATGTACACACACACACACACACACACATATATATACTTTCATATTGGTAATAGTATATATAAAAGTGTGAAAGCATAAATTTAAATATCTTAAAGTACCATTTTCAGTAGGAACATTTTTTTTCCCCCCACAGTTTGTTGAAGTCAAATGTATTTATAAAGGGCTGCACTTCTTGGTAATTAAATAAAACGAGTAATAGTTCTTGCCCCTCTCCATTAGCAGACTGATGTGCTAAATTTCAGCGCTGAAATGGTGGACCTGAAGAGGGCAGTCCATGCAAGCTAATACTCCACAATAACTAAAAATTTGTTCAAATGTACATTTATTTGTATTGTCTTTAGTTAATTTTATTTTGATCCCTTTACAAATACAACTTTGACAAAGCCCTAAAATACTGGCAAAGAAGTATCGAAGAAGCCAATGTTAAATAAAAGTTAAAAATACGTTAACAGGATTAAAGCACAAACTTACAATATGGGAATACAGTGAATAAATTCATTAGAATTATAATACTGTTTATATTTTAGGCGTTGGTTGAAAATATGATGGATTCAGAAATCAATCTCCAAAGAAAAGTTCATTGGGGTTAATCATATTAATTAAACTGTCATTATTGTAAATGAGAATGTCTTGCTTGTTTTAGCAAGCAGCACTAATTCATTGAAGAGCTCTAAAATGAGGAAAAACAACATTAGATTAACTTTTTTTTTAAACTTTGCAGTGACATTGGTGAATGGCTACAGACTAAAACATAAAAATGGACACCAACAGCTGTGTAAAACAATAACATGACTCCTGGAAGAGGCAGTAAGATCATAGACACTCCAAGAACATGACAAACTGATATTTTCCCTGCAAGACAACCTCAAACTCACCATTCAGCGGGCGATATTTAAACACAATCCAAGGCAAAACCTACATTTAAAGGCATTTGTTACAGAAAAGTACTGGCTTTTTCATGTCCAAACAAGGTGTTTATTGTACCAATAAATGAAAAATCAAAACATTATTAGTTTGACTGAACTAGATTGGTGTTATTTCAGTGGCTAAATCAAACTCAAATTCTGTTAACAGGTTTTTTTTTTTTTTTTTTTTTTTTTTTTTTTTTTTTTTTATT
>JARVLU010000952.1:15815670-15826135 GCA_031762415.1 Simpsonichthys santanae | reverse complement strand
CGGCCGCCAGGGGGAGCAGTTCTGGTTTACGACCGAATCGGTATCCGACCAGGTCGTTGGAATGGATCTCGGTCGGAAACCGGGGACTACCTGTATATTATTATGAATGTAGCTAATATGAATAGGGTTAGGGTTAGAGTTAAACCCACTGGTTATAATATATCAGCTCTCATGATATTTCTATCATCTTGACAGACCAGAGCTTTTTGACTGGAGCTCAGTGGAGAAGAAGACGTCAGCGGTGGACCGACTGGAACATGCCTTTAATAAGGCAGCACAACACCTGGGCATAGAGAGGCTGCTGGACCCGGAGGGTAGCCACACACATATGGAATTATAGAAAAATTACAAAAAATGCTGAACTTAATTTAACTTTTGCTCATATAAGTGGAGAGGATCCCAGGTAACGGGTATAGAAAGGCAGGATTTGTCAACAGGCAATTTCTTTATAAATAAAATAACTTTCCACATTGTTATATCCGTTATAAGCTGTGAAGAATAAGACACAGGTCATGTGTCAAACAGAAGATTTAATAAAGTCCTGACAGGTATCTCTTTACTAAAATAAAAACCAACCAAGGAGTATCTGCGTCTATGATTTTTAACTAGACTTTTCAAAACAAAAGTAATGAGCATGTTTCAGAGTGAAAATATTAAATAAATTGAAATTGGCTCTCTGCATTTAACCCATCCACCA
This sequence comes from Simpsonichthys santanae, assembly GCA_031762415.1. Classification (NCBI taxonomy): domain Eukaryota; kingdom Metazoa; phylum Chordata; class Actinopteri; order Cyprinodontiformes; family Rivulidae; genus Simpsonichthys; species Simpsonichthys santanae. The sequence continues at coordinate 15,825,438 of JARVLU010000952.1, read as the reverse complement.
CCAGGTGGAGCAGTGAGCAGCTATTGAAAGCGCCCGGGGAGCAACTGGGGATGAGGTCTCTTGTTGAAGGACACCACAAGGTGCAATGACAGGGGATCAAACCCCAGCCCTTCAGATCCCAAGTCGGCTGCCCTGCCTCTACACCATCTCGGCCCCACGATTAGGGCTCGCGATTGAAAAAGCCCAATCTCCTCGGATCTTCAGCCTGGTTTTTGGTAGAACCAAAAGCAGCTGTTCTGATTATGTCAGCACCCAAGAAGGAACATAAGATAAGGGTGCAAGTCCATTTAGGCACTTTAAGGTCAACAGGAGAATTTTAAAATCTATTCTGATACGTACAGGCAGCCGGCGAAGGGAGGACAAGACTGGTGAAACATGCTCAAACCTATGAGTTCCTAATAGCTGAACTGCAGCATTTTACACGAGCTGGAGACGTGACAGGAACGCCCTAACCCTAACATTTACACTATTATGTTTCGGCACTAAAGTCCTGACAGCTCAAAACAGGCGTGCTTACTTTGTCTCATTACTGTTTAATGAGAATGCAGAGATTGAGAAACAGAACATCTGACACTCTGTGAGACTCTGCACCCTATTTATCAGTTTTAAAATACTTTTTTTTTTTTTTACACGCTTTTTTCTGCGTAGATGTGGCGGTACCTGATCCTGACAAGAAGAGCATCATCATGTACGTGACGTCGCTCTTCCAGGTGTTTCCCCAAAGCATTTCCATGGAAGCCATTCAGGAAGTGGAGTCGCTGCCACCAGCGAGCAGCATGTCCCGTGTGACAATGGAAGAGCACTACCAGATCCAGACCCAGCAGCGCTTCTCCCAACAGGTATCAACACACAGACACACACAGGGTCGTCTTGCTGTCTTTGTCGACTTTGCATTGACTTCCATTCATTTTTATTAGTTTCTATAGCCTAACCCTGACCCTTACCCTAAACCTAACCATTACCAGTACATACCTTACCCTAACCCTAACCCTAAGCATTACCAGTGCATACCTTACCCTAACCCTAACCATTACTAGTACATACTTTACTCTAAAGCTAACCATTACCATTACATACTAACCCTAAACCTAACCATTAGCAGTACATATCTTACCCTAAACCTAACCATTACCAGTGCATACTTTACCCTTACCCTAACCCTAACCATTACTTGTACATACTTTCCTCTAAAGCTAACCATTAGCAGTACATACATCCTTGCCACTTGTTGCTCACAGATGCTGACAGTCAGGCGTCAGTTCACTGTCCAGTCTCACAACGACTTGCTATAAATCTGCTCATGTCTACATGGTCTGAGAGGTTTTCCATAATACTTGTGTTCCGCCTCAAAGTGGGCCTTCTATCCAAGGCAAACACAAGATGGCAATGGACAAGTAAATGAAATAAAGTCACAAAACACTCACTGTTCTCTGCCACAGTTTTAAAAATGCAGAGTCATGGTCACTATCCTTCAACATTTCAGAGCCTGCAAATTTAATCAATTTGGTCTAGCTTCATCTTAAATCTATTGTCGGCCAACAAGCAAAGTCTGTACCTCCTAATAGTACCACTGTGTTTATTTATGTGTTGTCATTTAATGGATATATATAGATAAAGTGAATGCTGTGGTTACATGGTTTTTAAAAAAAATGTGGGGTTGATTTCTGTCAAATAGAAGCTCATGATTGATGTTGCTCTTTGGTCAGTCGATGACCTGCAGGCTGCTGTCTTAAGCTTGTATTTGCTTGCTTAGAATCTTGACCAAGTAGGTCTTAAGAACCAAGATGGAATTGGTTGGGGTCACCCTATGGAAATACTCTAAAGCCCTGCCGAAACAAGGTGAGTAAGGCTGAGTCAAACCCATAGGGGGAAAAAAAAGTTTACTGTATTTTCCAGCGTATAAGTAACTAAGGACTAGTCAAGAAACTGAAGCTAACTGTAGGATTTATCAAAAAGGAAATAATTAAGCCATTCTGCTTTTGGAAACTCTAGGAACCACAAATAAACCTGCAGTCTGAGAGCGAAGTGCTCTGTTAGGAAAATATGGAGCAATAAGATCTCATATGGAGTTAGTTTGTTGAGAGCTTTAAACAAATCTAGCAAAGTTTTAATGAAGTTTGACTGATGGCTGAATGACTGCTTGAATTTGTTGGTGAAACTTTTTTATTTAGATCAAAAGAAGCAAAACCATAGTTTAAACTAAAATAGAAAAAAGTCTAACAGTGAATAGACACACATACTTGTTAAAAGTTACAAAAAATGATAAGAAACTAAAGGTTGTGCTAATTGCTCAAAGTAGCAAAATACTAGCTAATAGCAGCAAAGTTAGCTGAATTTTAAAAGTAATTAAGGACTAGCTAAAAGTTCAAAACACTCTAACCTAAATGTAGTAGGCTAAAAGGCAGGCAAAATGTTAGCTAACAGCCAAAAGTAACGAAAAGCTAGCTGAATGTTACAAAAATCTAACTAAAAGCAAAAATGAGCAAAACTTCTTAAAATCTAAAAGCAGATGAATAGCTAAAAAGTAGCAAAAGGAAAACTATGTTTCAAAAGGCTAGCTAGGAGCTAAAATTAGCTGGTTAAATGCCAAAAAAAAAAATCTAACAAGAAGCTAAAAGTAGAAAAAAATAAACTAGCTAAATAGAGCAAAAAGCTCTCTTACATTAACAAAAGGCTAGTCAAAACTAAAAGTAGTAAAATATTAGTTAGAAGCTAAAAGCAGAAAATGGATAGCTAAAAGCAAAATTTATTAGCATGCTAACTAGAAACTAAAGTTACAAATATAATTTGAATATAAATTGTTGAATATAAATGAATAAAAAATATATTTTGAAAACAGACACGTTTTATAAAATATGCAGACATAATTAAATTGCAAATAACATACAGAGAAATAATTAAACAAGAAAACAACAGTGAGTGCTGACATAGCGATCACACTTTTGTAGTTTTGGCCTCTCCTCCTGCTCACATGTCTATTTAAGAGTTGAAAGGAACTGCTGGCTGCTGTCACCAGGGAATTGGGATTCAGCCCGAGAAGGGCAAGGGGAAAAAAAGAGTAATTGAAAAGCACAGCCTGGGAAAAACCAAGATAAGAAGGCTAAATAAGGAAGCAGAGAGGTGTAAACAATAAAGATGTACAGATGGATGATGAGGTGGAGAGAGCGACAATGAAAAGTGAGAGGCTGCAGCCAGATAAAGACTAGGAGAAACAAGTGAGATGGCACTAAAATGTGAGCTGAAATGCGGGAAAAAAGTGACGGCAGCTATTGTTTGCTCTCATGTGACACCATCACACCACCTTCTTTTAATAAGCTCATACTAACACCAAGTCCTAACAAGGAGGATCATTTAAACTTTTCCTTTAACAAATATAGAGATGTTCTAAACTTTGAAATGCTCATTTATAATTGAGAAAAGTCAGTTTTTCTGTGTTGGAACAGGTGAAAAAGTAAATTGCATTTTCAAGGAAACATCTCGTCATCTAAAGCAGTGGTCCTAACGCTGGTCCTTGAGGAACACCATCCTGCATGTTTTAGTAGTTTCTCTGCTCCAACACACCGGATTCGGTGGTTTAATTACTTCCTTAATTTCTGCAGTAGCCTGAGAATCACCCTTTCATTCAAATCTCGTGCGTTTGAGCAGAGGAACAACTAAAACGTGCAGAAGGGTGTTCCTCAGGGACATGGGTTGGGACCACTGAAAAAGGATTTCCACACATCATCAGTGTTTTTAAATTAGGGAGTGGTGGTGCAGAGGTTAGAGAAGGTGGGCCTGTGATCAGAAGATCGCCGGTGCAAGCCCCGGTACTGACAACATCAAAAATGTGGGTGGGGTAGGTGAGGCAACCACACCTGCCCCCACCCTCATTCGCCCCCACTCTGGGCCCTTGAGCAAGGCCCTTAGACATAAACCAGACATAACATACTGTTGAGAGAAAACAAGAAAAGGGAAAAAGGAAAAGCAGAATAAAGCCATTAAAGAAGTAATAATTAGCAACAAATAATAGAAAGGCAGAGAAAGATGGCAGATGATGGAAAACAGACACAGTTCCAATTAGATCATACTGGAAATTACCGTATTTTTTGGACTGCAAGTCGCTCCGGAGTCCAAGTTGCATCAGTCAAAAAAGCATCATGAAGAGGAAAAAAAGCATATACAGGTGGTCCCCGACTTACGGCGCCATCGACTTACGGCAACTCGGACTTACGGCGCCACCCCCAGTGACGTAATCACACCTTACGTTGCCTTTTTTATGCAGCATTTTATGTTTTTTTTTTTTAGACTTTTTTGAGGGGTATTTGTTAGCTAACTGCTTGGAAACACATTAAAATGGCGTTCTAAGTGCGCAGTTGTTGTTTTTACATTGAAAAAACATGTTTAAAGACGTAACGGCTGCCATGTGCTTTCGGTTTCGAGTTACGGCCGAAAATCCGGACTTACGGCGCCATGTGGCCAGCGCTCCGACTTACGGCAAAATTGAGTTACGAACGCGCCGTAGGAACGGAACCCGTTCGTAACGGAACCCGTTCGTAACTCGGGGACCACCTATATATTTAGTGTGCGAAATTATTGTAGTTCTTAGTAAAAGTGTTTTCCAGCTGTGTCCTATGCATACCACTAACAACTTTTTCTTACTCACAAAATTCTAAGCATTTTTTTTTAAAACTCTGGAACAGTCAACATGTCTGCTATGATCCATTGTGAATAAATCTGGTTTTATGAGATTTGCTAATTTTATTTAATTTTATTTCAGTTTATATTCTCATTTTACACTTTTCCCCAGCCTTTTGGATTTAAGGTTGTTTTTGATCCTACCTTTTCATAGAATTGTACTTTTTTTTTGGACTGGAGAGCATTTTCTTGAAAGTTTTTATTTTTTGCTGAAAAAATAAATCTGTCCTAAAAATGCTGACAATGCTGGAGAAAAAAAGGCCAAACTGGAGAGGCAAAATAAATTCACATATAAACTGTAAAGATGCTGGTGTAAACACAACCTCACAGGACAAATAAGGCTTTACAAGTGTGCAAAGCAGAGCATGTTTTTCTCCATGCCCCCTCTGCAAATGAATGGATTGCTGCTGTTGGTAACAGGAACGACTGTGAACACAGAGCTGGAGGTGTGCAGCAGAGCCAGTTCATATGAATCATCTGACACATGCAGAGCTGATCACACTGCTGGCTCCATGCTTGTTGTGATTCTGCAGGTGTGAGGAGATCACAGCAAATGACCCACTGGTCCAGGATGAGGGGGGTTAGGAGCTAAAGGAAGGGTCTCGAAAAAACCGTGACAGGATGACGGATTAATCCACAGGGTTTTGAAGTATTTTATTACATTTGCTGTCAGGAAAATGTCCCTTTTTTAAGAATCTATTTTAGTTTTAGCAGCGTGTATATGTGAGTTTCTGTCAACACATGCTTGTCTGCTGCTGGGTGGACATATTGATCTGCTCCTGCGGAGAGAGACATAACTAATTCAGATTTCCATCTACAAAGTACTTACCAGCGAGGCTGTCACTTCAAAAGTCAAACTAATGTAGTGGTTTATGACGAGCCATTTCCATGTGAAAGGTTCTCCTAATAAAGACCTTCTAAAAGGTGATGGAGTATTTTCCTTTCTGTGTTGGCTTCCTGCATGTGTTTGCTTTTCACCACCAAACTAACAGTGGAGCAGTTTTCTCTGCCCACAGCGGTGGTTATTCCACGTGGAGAATGTGCCACCTCCACTACAAGACACAAGACCTCTTTTTTTTAATCCCTCACCGTCTGTTCCTACAACTCATTCAGAGGGCCACCTACATGGTGTGAACACATTAGCTCAAAGCACCCACCAGTAGTTTTTAGTTACCTGTTTGATGAAGGCATGCAGTGTGAGTGGATGTTTCTCCGTGCCTGCTTCGTCAGCGTAGAAGCAGAGTGGCAGATGAGGGAAAGTTAGCTTTTAAGCTATGGTATCAACAAGTTTGTTATTTTTTTTTATTTTTATTTTTTTTTATTTGACCTTGTTTTATGCTTTTGTTCACTTTTACATCAGTGCATTTTATTAAAACACTAGATTGACAGAGACTCCCACGCTGCTGCCAATTTTAAATTTTGATTTGACAGCACTGTGTGTTGGGGTTCACTCTGCTACCACTATGCCAAATTTCAGCTTAATATGGCAACAACAAAAATATCAACGAGTTATAGTCATTTTTTAATTTTAAGCCATGGTAGCCATCTTGGATTTTTTAAATTGAATTCAGTATGTGATGGGAATGTTCTCAGATATAACCACACCAAATTTCCGCTCTATGTGTATAACAGTAACGGAGTTAAAGCCATTTAAATGTAGCTTTGGCAGCCATCTTGAATTTTTTATGTGTTCCGCAATGTGTTTTGAATAAAAAAAATGGCTTCTTTGTTTGCAACTTACATCATCATGGCAACTCGAAACACCAATAAAAGTAATGGCACACATCACGGGGCAGGGCCGGTCGTTTTGATGAAACGTGTGGTGGTACACGTTGCGGTTCGGGCCACATTGAAGTTGTCAGAAGCGTAAGATATAAAGTTAAGAAACCCCTGTTAGGTGGATAATAATAGGTGCTGCCTCTTACTAGGCAGTCCCCAATTGATTCACGTAGCTAAAATAATCTTATTAGCTCTGGTTTGTGAGAGAAAGGGAGAAAAATGGACAAAGAAAACCGTAAAATTTATCAAACATAATTTTGTTGGCTCTTTTTAAGGGTCAAACATTTTTTTGTTCAGTCTTCCACTGGATTTTATGTCCCAAACAGATTATTGTTAAATAAAAAAAAGCTAAGTCTGGTCCTCTGGACATTCATAAAACAAAACAAAACAAAAAAGTAGAAACGTTTCGTCTTTCGTCCGAAAGACTTCCTCATACATGTGCATTTCTCAGACTGAAGAAGTCTTTTGGACGAAAGACGAAACGTTTCTACTTTTTTGTTTTGTTTTTTGAATGTCCAGAGGACCAGATTTAGCCTTTTTAGATTTTTCTACCTGGATTATTGAGCATGCATCAGGGTAAAAACAATTTTACTTTTATTTTTTTTCCTATTACGTTTGTGCCTGCTATGTTTGTGACTGATGGTCACATTTTAGATTGTGCAGTCAAGACAGATGATCTGCTATGTTCTGAAAAAAAAATGTGCACATTTCTCACACCTGCTGCACCATCATAAAATTAATTGTATTTGCTTTGATCCTGAGAAGCAGTAAATAGTGGTCGCAAACGATGAGCAAGGCTGAGTGGATAACAAGCACTCTCTTTGAGAATCCACCCACATGTTGCATATTATTAGAGGAAAGAATACTTCATTTACAGTATTTGTCATATACAAGCTTGGCAGGATATCAAGGAAAAACATCTGATGTAAAAACAAGTGTAACTTTGAAAAAGCTGAATTAGGGACCAAGGTAAATTGTTATCTAGTCATTTTCTTTCTGGATCCTCTTGCTTTCTGCAAACAGAAGTACTAAATCCTATTAAGCTTGCTCTGGTAATGCAACATTAAAAAGGAGCCTAAAAAAATGCAAAAGTTTTGAGCAACACATAAAACGCCAACTACCCAACCACCAGGCTGTTGAGATGATTAGCACTGTTGTACAGTAAATCCCTTTTTTTCAGCTTTAGAAGGACTCTTAAGTATGCAAATGTATTGTAAATTTGCAGAAAATTGGTATTTAATGTGAAAATTGTCTCTGGGGCAGTATCTCAAGACACCATGTCTAAGGCTACAATTTTATTTTATTTTTGTTGCCTTATTAAAATTTTTGGTGTAGCATTCCTGCCCGGCAGGGGGAAAGTAGAAAGTGGAAGAGGGTGGGGGCAGGGGTGGAAAACACAATCAAACAGGCAACACGGTATTATCTTTGCACCAGCTGGGATACAATTGTATCTGTAAATAGGCTGTCTGTGTGTAGAAGTCTTAGCCCAGATGCGGAATGTGACCCAGAGGGGATATAAATGAGATGGCAAAATATTGTTTGACTTACTGTGAATTCAAAAAGAGCAACTTGTGTACTGGAAGTAAAGAATACAGTGATAAGGTCATTTTAGTCTGACACGTATACACGATCACTTATATTAATCAAAACAGCAGTTTGAAAAAGAGGACTCCAATAAAAATAGTGTTGGGGGTGGGGCTTCAAACTGTGTATTTATTTATTTATTTTTATTAATCACAATTGTTCATCATCCTGAATGGATTAAAAAAAGCAAACCTTAGTCTTATTTTTGTATATTTAACTTGCAAATTTACTGCTTTATTAAAGGATAGGGCAGCACACTACAATGAGCTAAAACCTTTCTCAGACAAAAAAATAAATAAATAAATAAATAAATAAATAAATAAATACAGTCATTCAGTTGTTATTTATTAATTATTTTCCTGCTTTTGTCAATTACTTTGATTTGGGCCTCAGTGTGATGAGGTGCTCTCGTGTCCAAAGAGATTACATGTCTGGCTGGTGTTGCCAAGGGCTACACTGGTGCGGAATGAGCGGCAGTGCATTTATCTACAGGAACTGGGAGATAGGATCTAAATGTTTGTCAGATCCATTGGCCACTGTTTAGAGCTACTATTACTTTTATTCTGTCAGGTTTGTCACTTTAAATGGGTAACTGCATCAGCTCACTGTTGTCCCCTAAAGCAGAAAGAGTAGAGGAGGCTGTTCTCTTAAAGGCACTGCTTTCTACATTTGAAAGAGCCAGACCTTCAGCTCCATCAGGACAGGGTTAATACATCTTAGATTGTGATTTCTTTAAAAATACTGATGCCAGGTGATAGTCCTGTTTTCCCATGTGAAAATAATGACTTTTGTTATGAAAGTGACATTATTAAGAATTGCAAGACGGGACTTTTGGTTTAGTTGATTTGCTATTTTTTTTTTTTTTTTAATTTATTACAACACAAACCTCCAAAAAGCTGACATATTGTTCTTTTCTCCCCAGAATCACTTCTTCCATCCTATTCTTCCTGGATTCAGTAATGCCTAAATGAAAACCTGCTAATAAATTCAAAACAAATATTGAGTCAGGTGCTCTGGACGGTTTATTTTATTGTTGAAATGTTTTGTCCTTCATCCAAAGGACTTCACCAGTCTGAGGAGCCCCATCAAAATCAGTCCCACATGTAGTGCACTCACATGGTGGGCCAACCAGTCTGATGGCGATAAGATGATTTCTGGAGTCCGTGATTTCCTCCGTCCTTGGACTGATGAAGTCCTTTGGATGAAAGACAAAACATAAAAAAAAATATATGAAACTGTCCAGAGGACCTGACTTAACTTTGGTGATTTTTTTACCTGGATTATTGAGCATGAACATTGCTGCTAGTAAACTGTTTCACTAAACAATGTTAATAATAATAATAATAATAATAAAACTTATTGCTAGTTTATTGAAATAGGGCATTTTACATTCATATCATGTTAGTTAGTTAAATTAAGTGAACATCAAACTATGTAAGTTAGCCACCAGCACGCAGTTGGTAAGCAAATTATTTTTGCAGATGCACAGGTATGTTCAGTTGAAATGAAACTGTCTATGCACTCTGCCCACGCTCCACAGTTTCTGCCCCAGATTTTGAGCTTGAAGTACGAGCCGTAACACAGAAGAAGCTGTAAATACAGTATAACACAACGTACAGCGCCCTTAGATACACTAAGTGCAGGATCTGCAACATCACCTGTTTAAATGGTGTTGGATTTAGAGTTGGTTGTTTATTTAATTTAATTTTTATTTTTTTATTTTTTTTTGGG
>JARVLU010000952.1:15803029-15815570 GCA_031762415.1 Simpsonichthys santanae | reverse complement strand
CATGAACTTAGCAGATGTAAAGCCATTTAATATTGTATTCAATTCATTTATTCATACGTTTAAAAGAGACAAAATAAACAAAACAAATTAATCAAAAAGAAAATATTGACTGAAGAGTGCAGAATGAAGAAAAAATATATCTCCCCTAACCCTAACCCAGATATAAACTAAACAAGCAATAACAAATTAATCACTTTAATATCCACTTTAAAGCTGGGAATTAAAAAAAAGTGTTAGCAGGATTTAATTGTAACTTTGAAACTAATCCAACATTAATAACATTAACCTCAAGTTGCCTTTTTGGACATGCATGCATATATTTGTACAAACTGTACTTGAGAGGCGATTATTACAGCCTCATATAATCAATGATGATGATAATATCGTAATAGGATCGATATCGGCTGATATCCAGATGTAGGTATCGGGATTGAATCGGAAGTTAAAAAAAAAAAAAAAAAAAGTGGATCACTGTATCCCTAGTTATCATAATTGGATTGCGGCTGATCCTGACCCAATTAAAAGCTTGAGACCAGCCCGCCTCACCCATTAATCACATCATAACGGTCCGGCCCTAATCTGGGTTGTTCTGGCTGGGTTTCGGGTTCGGGTTAAAAATGACAGCTCTACTCGTCACCTTATCTCTAAGGCTGAGCATGACCACCTTAAGAAGGAAGCTCATTTCAACAGCTTGTGTTTGGAATGTCATTCTTTCAGTCATGATCCAAACCTCATGGCCATGGGTAAGGGCTGGAACATAGAAAGACCAGTAAATCAATCGCTTTGCTTTTCAACTTAACTTTTCTGTACCACAACGGACAGAAGCAACACCCTCGTTACTGAGGATCATGCTCCAATCCATTGCTTTAGCTTTTGCTCCATCCTACCATTACTTGTAAACAAAATGCCCAGATGCTAAAAATCCTCCACCTGAGTTGAAAACAAAAACCTCCCAGACCCAGAAGGGCTGTCCCAACCATTTCCAGTCATGAACCATAGCTTAAGACTTAAAGGAGCTGAGTACCATCCTTGTTGCTTCACACTCGGCTGCAAACTGCCCCAATGATAAGCTTTTCACTTTTTTCATTAAAATGTAAAAATTAAAATCTCACTGACACATTTTCTTAGCATAGGTAAAGGCCAAGATCTAGGAAAGCTTGAATGTTCTCAACTCTCTTACTTCTCTAAAGTTTATTTCATATCTATTAGAAATAAAGTTTAGAAAACAATTAGAGCAGCCTTGGTTACTTCATCAGCCACATTCAGAGAGGCTGGAGCTGCAGAGCGTCTTGGTGCGCACTATGGAGTGGGTCATTTCAAAGTCCTTACGTACACATTAGAACACAAAAAAACAAAAGTATATTTATAAATCTAATTAAACTTTTATTTGAGGAGCAGATGTCGTGGTTTGCTATAACTTTGTGTTATCTCTTCTGCCTTTATGCAGACATACAAAGACAAGAGTTGGTCCTGAGTATGTATGCATTAAAAAAAAAGATCGCAGATGTTTCATAACCGAGCAAATAAAAGTAAATCTCAGTGACAGACATAAGAAATGTTCTGTGCTGACCTGCAAAACATGTCTTAAAACTGTTAAGTGGCAAATTAGTGGAGCTTAAAACCCTCATTAGTTAAGCAAGAGTGGAGAGGAACCGCTGGGATGTCAGACACATTTTATTTATATATATATTAAAAAAAATAGCATCGGTACCTCACACCTTCTACACAGAAAACTATGATGCTGTCAACACTTGCTTGGAACATAGAGTTCAGATTTTGGGTGGAAAACCTTAAGTTTACAACAACTGCTTGTTAATTAAATTTTGGTTGAGAGAAAGCCATCCAGAGAAAACGCCAATAGATCTTGTACAAATGTTTAAGAAGTAAACATGCATTTGATTTCAAATCTATAGTTATTTACTTTAAACTCACACATAAAAGCAGTAGCATAGAAACCCAATAAATAAATAAATAAGTAAATAAATAAACATATAATTCAAGAAATATGCAAAGCTTTTCAAATTGCATGATGATGTACATCACCTTCTACGTAACCAAATGTGGCCTAACGTTGTAGACTGAAACACTTTGATTTGTTTAAAATGTTCACACAGTGCGATAAAATGAAAACAGCAAATATAAGGAAAAGAATAAATGTAACCTTGAGAGAATTTTGTCCTAATACAAAACAACACAAAATAAAACTTTCCTTGAAAAAAAAAAAAAAAAAAAAAAAAAAAAAAAACTAAATGTTCTTCTACTTTGTGTTCCAAAGTTAAAAATTTATTCCTCTCATAATCTGTCAGCACAAAACATCTGTTAGGGTGACTCTCAGCTACTACCACACCTAATTTTAGCTCTATAAATCTGGGCTTAATCCATGTTTGTAGTATTTTGAGTTTTATGAATAGTATTTTGTGTGTGTGTGTGCGTGTGTGTTTTGTTTAGTTATCCTGCATATGTTTTCATTTTATTTGCCCTTTCTTTTCCCCACTGGCCCATTCTCCCTCAGTAGTCATCCAGTTAGCCTCCGTGTACCTCTCCACTCAATTTATTGTTGGATGTAACTGGGACCCTCAGCATGCAATCTCATTTCACCAGATGTATCACATGTGGTGGGAATGACAATAAAGAAACTGACTCTGACTCTCTGACTTTATCTGTTCCTCCTTCCTGTTCCCCTCAAACCCAGTGGGTCGAAGTAGATGGTCACTTGTCTTGAGTCTGGTTCTGCTAAAGGTTTCTTCCTCATAAAGGAGATTTTCCTTTCCACGTTTGCCTTTGTGCGTAGATGAGAGTTGTGTGATGGAGTTCAATTCAATGCAGTCTGCTCCTCAGATACATATTGTTAAATTACTTTTATACATGACTGTTTCCGTCCAGTGCCCTGAGATGACTTCTGTTGTGACTTGGCACAATATAAATAAACTGAATTGAATTGTTCCCCGTCAAGGAGCAAAAAAGGGTCAGTTGGAAATAATGTGCACTCCTTCTGTTTATCCATCCATCTGTCTGTCTCTCTGTGCATGTGTTGATCATAACTTGAAAAGTAAGTGTGGTACCAATGTCCATTTGGTTGTGTGGTTGCATTGGCATAAGAAAGGTTCCGTGCAAAAATTGGGTTGCAACCTCATAATCCAAGATGGCTGCCATCAAATATATGTGTAAACCAGTGATGATTATTATTTAAGGAAACCATGATTTTCATTTTTTTTTTTTTTTATATTGCTTAAAAGTACACTTTTATTAAATTATTAGGGTGGCCAATGTGATACACAATATTTGTATAATTAACTGCAAAATTAGTATTTTCATGTCTGTTAATGCAGCCCCTTAAATTCAGGTCAGAAGGTTTGAAGATTTTTTCTGAACTGGCGACTTTCTGAAAGTTCCAATGAAATAAAAACAGTGAATTATGAAGTTTTATTATTTATTCATGTCCATCTATAATCTTCTTCCTTTCTGGGTTACGGTGATCACTGAAGCCCATGTGTGGCATTCACTGCGAGAGGCCCTGACACCCTTGACATCACATGTCCATCACTGGCAACAAAGAGACAAACAACCAATCACTCTCTCACTCACACCTAAGGACAATTCAGAGTTACCAAACAGCCTAAAATGCACGTTTTTGGTCTGTCTGTTCTACCCAAGTAATTTGGTAAAGAAAAATAAAAAAAATAACGTTCTGACTCCAGTGTTGTACTAAACTTACTTCTATAATTGTATGTAAACAAAAAACAAGCAATCAAAAAAAAAAAAAAAAAAAAAAAAACCTCTTAGCACTTAGTCTGTGTTTGCAATGAATTTAAGATACTAATTTGCCCATATTTAACCAGTGACTCCATACATTATTTATTCAATGATTACTTTCTGACTGATTTATTAATGTCTGTCCAACTGGTCCATGGACTATTTTAATATCAGAATAACAAACACTATAACAGCTTCTTGATGGTTCAGGTGGCTTTATGTCATGCAATAGAAATAATAGAATGAGAGTGCTTTAGTGATGATGTTTCAATTGTTCATGCTACTTCTATATAGTAAAGGTTGAATGAATGAAAAAACTAAGTTGCATGAAAACTTGGCAGTTTTTTTTTTTTTTTTTTTTTTTAATACCAGATGCACTTCCTGACAACCACAGACCACCGAGCTACCACAGCCCTCTGTGTGGAGCAGAGAGCTGCCATATAGGACACCCGGAGGAGAAAGTGGTGGGGGTTAAGGGCCTTGCTCAAAGACCCAGAGTGGGGTGAATGAGGGTGGGGGCAGGTGTGGGTGCTTCGCCTATCCCACCTACATTTTTGATGTTGTCGCTACCGGGGCTTGAACCGTCGATCTTCAAATCACAGGCCCACCTTTTCTGCGCCACCACTCCCCTTGTTACTTTGGAAGTTTTATTTTATTTTATGTGGTAAATTTGCATTTTTGATAATGTATAATTCATCCATCAGAGGCAAGACTTTATTTTTTTGTTTGTTTTCCCAAAAAAAAAAAAAAGGTATTTGCAGTATGTATTCTGTATAAATATGCATGCTAATTATGGTACATTGTAATTGCTATGGTCACGAGAGCCCAATATAACTAAGAGTGGATTAAAATTAGACCATTATGTCAGCATTTTCAGGAATAGATGGGCCATGAGAGACATTGGTAAAAACTGGCACAACTACCAAGGTCAAAAACATCAAATAAAAAAAAAATAATAATAATAATAATTTTAATAATAAATCTAAAGGTCTACCTTCTAATGTCCTTGTTCCAATAATGGGTTTGGCTTGTGCAAACATTTTTCCAATATTCGTTTAAACTTTTTATTTATTTATTTTGTCTTTTATCTTTTGATTTGTTCAAACAAACTGCACCAAATGGAAACAAACAAACAGATAAACAAATAAAAGTAAAATCAATTGCTCAAAAACATACTTGAATTGAAAAGCAGGGGTGTGAAAACTCTTGATACAGAACCGTGGGCATGGGGTAAACAACATATGAACAATGAAATCAAGCTAAGTAAGATTTATTTACAAATCTTTTTTGTCACATCACACAAGTTTGTCTCATGGGGCTTCACACTCTGTACAGCAAACTGCATTCATTCCCCTCAGGCAGGCAGGAGTAACACGTGTGTTTTAGGCTTCACTGGTCTCACTTTCATGGAGTGTCATCAAGCATTGTCACACTATGATGTGTATCATTTGCTTTTGTTTGCTTGTACCACAAATGTTATGCTAACCTTACTGAGAGATTTTAAAATGTCACAAAAAAATTGCATATGCTAGGTTTACCATCAATTTAGCACTGTGTCTATGTATCTGTGAGCCACTGACAGAGGCTATGAACTAGTCCCTTTCATACATAAAATAAAAACATTGATGCAAACTCCAAGTTGACTTGGCAAACCAGCCATGACAACACAGTTCTTTAAACGAATCGGTAAATTAACCAGTCAATGGTGGAGAAGCATTCTTACTGCTCAGCATCGCCTCAGTTGGAAACTGCATGGTCCAAGATTACCAAGAACAGTGAAGCCTGACTGTATTCAATCTGTCTGTGAGCTTTTACATCAAGGGACTCCCCAGTAGGCCTATTGGTGGTCTTACAGGGCTACTGGGGTGATTTGAAAAAAAAAAACATCACTTTTCACAGTGGTTATCTTGAACCACTGAAGCAGAAAAAGCAAGAAAGGGTTTAATTGCTCATCTTCTCACCTACTGTACATCTCAAAAGAATGGGGCACTGTCACTTTATTCTGGATAAATCTGATATAGTATGTAGCCATGCATGCAATCCTGGTGCTTATTCACTAATTTAGGCCCCAGTTTTGACAGAATCTAAGTGTTTTCAGAGTTACAAATTTTCCAAAGGAAGACTTTGGAGTTTTCTTCAGATGACTCAACTGAGATTTGAGATAACTCAACCTTAACCATTGAAAATCTAGAGGCATTATTTTTTATTCATTCTAAAGCAATGCATTTCTCTCGCTGTATGTCTGTACCTGTGAGAACCACTCATCAAATTGATATGCCAGGCAGCTCAGCTGTGCTCATTCAGAATTTATTAATATTAGAGTTTCTATGAATGTGTTAGATGGACAATATTTGTTTGGCCTGTGGCCTTGCCTGCTGCAATGCTCTGTGCTCAGAGGAGAGGGCACCAGGAGCAGATGATATTTGCCTAATAGCATGCCCACGGCACACAATAGACACCAAGCCAAAATACAAGACCATACAATCATTTTGTTTTCCTGGAAAAGTTACCTTCCCTTTTAGCAAGCAGAACTCTAGGGCTATTTATGTTTAGACCCATGTACAAAAAACAATGTGTGGGATCTAATAATGTGTACATAATACAGTGGTGCTTAAATGTTTTTGAAGCTTTTATTTTTATTTTTTACAATAGACTATATGCCACGGGTAGTGGTGACGTACTTTCGTTAAAATGTCAGAAGGTTCCACCACTTCCGGCTCCTATCTGCAAGTCATTTTAGAGTCAGCTGCCAGTAGTAGCCCATGACAACGACTTAAAACGGAAAGCATCTGCGATCGACAGGCACTGCAAGGCAAGTCTGCTGTGTGCTGTTGTGTCCACTAACCGGTAGGTACAATAGAGTGGTTAGTTTTGAAATTTACCTGCCGATGAGGAGTTGAGGAAACAATGGATCGTGGCTATCCGCAGGGAAAATGTAGCATTAAACGGTCACACCCGCGTTTGTAGTCGGCATGTCAAACCTGAGGACATCGATGCAGTGATTGAGTGAAAAAAGCCATCACTAACCCCATGTTGCCTGCAAACCGGAAGTGCGCCGTCCCACTGGACACGCGGAAGTGCTAGAATGGAGGTCTGTGGCATATAGTCTATTTATGAACTACTGAGCGCACCTGAATATAAGCCACGCCCACATAAATAAGCCGCGCTTGTCTATAAGCCGCAGGTGTTCACGTTCTAAAATGAGATATTTATGCAGAAAGATTTTTTTTTTTTTTTACTTTTAATTAAATACATACCGGTAACACTAATACAGTACTTTAAATGTTTTTTTCTGGTCAGTGCCTGTGACATGGCTGGTAAAAATATATACAGTATACTGTATACAGTAGTCTACCAGGAAGTCATTGATAGCTACCCACCAAGAGACATGTATTGGGCAGCTATGTGAGAGCCTGGATGTGATGAAGCCAAATGTTTTGGTGGCATGAAGCTCATTAGTCTATCCAAAAATGAATAAATAAAATCCATAAATTAGCCGCAGCATTGTATAAGCCGCTGTGTTCAAAACATGTGAAAAAGTAGTGGCTTATAGTCTGTAAATTACGGTATCTCACAAACCACTGACCACTTGCAGAAAGTAATTTAATGTAACTGTACAAATGATTATCGGTTGAACCAACCCAACTTAAGATGGTGACCACTGCCAAATTACATTAGAGTACACACAGTATCTATAATCCAGACATTTGTACAGTTACTGTGTTGAAAGTTGGTGTTGCAGTAGCTGAGAGTCAGTCACAACACATACACGAAGGGCAGTGCACAAAATATTTGCTTAAAGCTTTTGCATTAACTCTTGGAGTCAACTCTGTTTGTTAGCAAAATATCTGTTGAATGAACCACTAGATTTACTTACATCTACGATTGATTAATTTTTGAAATCAGTCTAATTCAAGATGTCTGTGCCAACACAAAAATGTCTATGACTCTGTTTTACACATATTAAACTAATTGGAATCTTTCACAGTACATACTCTGAGTCTGAAATCCATCAACTCTGTATGAGATCGTGCAAAATGTTAGTTTTATGACTATGCATCTATCAGTTTTCAAAATAAATTAATCTTGGTCTAAAACTCTTCAGTGAAAAGCAGTGGGTGAAATGCTTAAAATCCTTTCAGAGGGAAGGCATTTGTATCGGTGAGCGGATTATTGTACTAGAAGAAAATGTCCGTTGGCTTGGCAGTGACTTGTCTCTCCCATGTGGCGTTATCACCTGTAGGTTTGTGACAAATTGGCAACGATTGCCGGCATATGTCGCTGTCAGCCCTCACTGTGTGTTGGTCAGCCCTCTGCTGCCTTCACCATCTCCTTCGCATGTTGTAAGCTTTTTCTCATAGTCATCGAGCCCCCGTTTTGAGTTGTATCTACTTTTTTTTTTCCTGCTCTAACATTTTTAACTTTTACTGAAATCCTTTAGAGATGTTGGGGCTTATTGTTTGTTTCCTCTGTGAGCTTCCTCTCGTCTCCTGCATCTAGACTTTTTGTCATCGCAGAGGGCGGCTGACATCCCAAACAATCTTAATAACCACCTTTCAGCCCTAATCACATGGCTGAAGCTAGCTGAGAATACGATTTTTATCTTGTCTTTACCCTGTGACTTTACCGTCCAACGTTCCTCTGAGAAGAAATCAAGTACAAAAAGTGGAGAATTGTGGGTAAATCTGATGAAGAGAAGCATCAGCTGAACAGACTGTGCTGGCAGTCCATCTCAGCTCTTTCAAAGTGTGCTCATCTTCCCTTATCCTGTGTCACAGAGTTTGCTTTTCTAGATATGTGCACGCACACAAGCACTTTCAATGGAGTGAGCTCCTTGATGCTTGGCTTGGCACCTGACAGACAGACGTGGCCAAGAGAAAAGGCACTCCACGCCACTGTTCTTAGTGATAACATCGCTGCTCCTAGAACTCCACAACATATACACATCTGCTGAGCTTTAAGCTCCACTCGTCCCCAAGGTATTATCAATAGGTATCATATTTCACACCTCAGTGAATAATTGTCAATTGAGTCAGTGATTACAGTGTGTGTAATTAAGTCTTACACGCACTGTAATGTTGGTTGAATCTTAATGAGGTTCAAGGAACATTTTTTATTCTCATTTTCTTCAGCCTGTCGCTAAGACACATCTATTCTTGTGGGACATAAAGAAGAAAAGAGGAAAAACAACAGTGTTGTCACTCTGTCGCTCGGCTAAATCTGAAACACTCTTATTTAGCGTCTCCTTTCCATCTCGCTCGTCGCCCTCAAGAGTTTTTGTCCTATTTATCGTTCTTTCATCGCAGACAGTTTGTCCTTTTGCACCAGAGCTTTTTGCATCTGTAATGATGGTCTCTTTACACAGAGGCTCTTCTACAGTATTTTTTTTTTCTCATTTGGCATCCTTTTTTTTTAAGCTCTGTGTTTGCTTGTGTGCATCTGTTGACAGCAGTGCGTTTGTGGTGGCGTTGAGGGTTGATCGTACTCTCTGCGAGCAGAAGCCTGCTGCCTTTGAAGCCAGAGTAAAGCTGCCTTTTTTGCCCCATTTCTATCAATCATTCATCACTGGAGGCACTGGCTGTTGGTGATTAAAGCTTTGCTGCTGCAAGACAGCATTTGAATATGGATATGTATTTCATAGGCATGAGTACAGCTTGCATGAAATATATATTTTTTTTAAAAAGCATGCACATGATTGCACGAAGTCCTGCCGTATGTCTACCAACAGAAGTGCAAATGTATACACTGACTTAACAGGGTTGAGACTCTGCTGGGGTAAAATGACTCATCTGCAGGTGGAAAAAGCTGCTGCATATTAAGACTGCTCTGATTTGTATGGGGAAAAAATCTCCACGTTTCATTAATTTCTGGGTTTTTATTAGAGATGCACCGATCCGATACCAACATCGATATTGATATGGATCGGGTCTCGTGACAATGTGACCGATCCGTGACTGGGCATGTCTTTTCACTCTAATTCTATGCTTTGTGCTCTACTAGCGAACCCGCCGCACAGATTGTTTTCAAAATGGAGCGAGTGAAAGGATCAGCCATCTGGATCTATTTCACACCACCTCAGCCAACACCTTCGACAGCTACATGCAATATGTGCGCAGCGACCGTTCCAAGGGGTGGCACTAAAACTTTCAGCTGTAACACAAATGTTTTAAGTTGATTCAGCACTGGGTTTGTAAGCTCAAGCATCCAGGTAGACAAAAAACAAAAATGGCGTCCAGATGACATGATTTAGCCATTTTTGTTAATTCAGCAGTTTTTCTGTGTCTGATCAGTATCGTATCTGTATCTACCGATACTAAACCTGGTGTATCGGTATCGGAAGTGAAAAAAAAAAATGGATCGGGACATCCCTGGTTTTTATTCAGAAATTGCTATTAAAGAATAGGAAACTGCATAATAAAATTTGATGATGATTTTGAGCTTCAGTGGGTTTAGTTGGAAGATTTAGAGGTTCATAAACCCGTAATGTTTCAGGCCGTGTTGCAGTTAGGTGAAACAAAAATCAAACATTTCCATCTTTTTTTCAGTCATTCATCCATTCCTTGCTTCCTCCCCTTCCCTCCACCAGAACCCATCTCTGAACTGGCTGATCGCCCCCCCCCCCACCCTCCCACCACCATCCCCAGCTCAACTGCCGCAGCCGCCATCACCACCACTGCCCCCTTCCACCCTAACATGGTGTGGGCCATCCCGCCTCCGATGCCAGCCACCTCAGAGTCCCTCGAGCAGCCTCAGACCACCACCGCCTTTTCCACCCCCACCCACAAACACCGCCACTCCATCCACATCCAGTCTGGGGCGCCGGAGCCCACCGCCACTGCCAGCAGCACCTCCTCCTCCTCGCTCAACGGTCCTGCCCCCACCTCTGCCACAGCCTCGTTCGAGGGCTCAGGCAGCGGGGAGCCAAGCGGCGATGACCAGGCCGATGAAGAGGATCCCACAGAAGATGTTAGTAGTGGCATCCAGCCAGAAGCCAGTGGGGCAGACAAGACTGTCGGTAAATCCCTGCTCTTTCACTTCATTGTTCATAAAGAATGAGAGGTTGTTGTTATTTTGGTTGTTTGTTTGTTTGTTTGTTTCTGAAAACTGAGTTGGACAAAGTCGGCGCCAACTCGAGGCTGACATCATAACGCATTCATGCCATCATCAGTTAATTAGAAACTAAAAATAGGAATAAGGCTTCAGTAATTGTATGCAAATTGATTTCGAGGAGACAAACGACAAAGCCAGGCAGGCACGGAAGAGAGATCTTTGTAGAAAGATGCTGTTAGTGTCATTTCCACTCGCAAGAGATGCATATCTCAATTTCAGACAGAAATGAATGTATTTGCATGGTTCACTGTTGCTACATCACCCATGCTTATTTTTTCTTTCTCTCCCATTCCACCAGCAGCTCACAAAACAAACCCGGACTCCGTAAAATACACTCCCGGCAGGCTAAATAGATGAAATCGTTGGCCTGGATCCAGGGATCCCTGAAGCCTGACTTGACAGGCTGATGTGACCAGGAAGTTGAAGTGTACCTTGTCACATGACTGGTCTCAAATCATTGCGGACACGCCTTTCTGACTGTAACAACTGGCTCCCAGGTCCTTTCTTGGACAACAAGGAATGACTGAGACTTCCCTATTAGACTTTCTTTTGTATTATTTTTCCTGATGGTGCATTCTACCCATCTACCTGTCTGTCGTCGATGCCCGACTTCTCACAGTGACAGGATGAAACACCATGGTCCAGGGTTTTCTTCCCCAGCTCATCTCCTCTCCCCCTCTCTGGTCCGTCTGTCCAAGTTTTAGATTTATTCTCTTGTCAGCTGCCGACCAGAGTGCTCAGTGGCGTGGAGAGCATGTAGCCTCTCTGCAAAGGAGACCCTGTGTCTTGTGCCTGTCTGTCTGATTGTGTGTGTGTGAGCATGAACGAATGTGCATCCAAGCCTCTTTTTCAAACTTTGGGACAGCAGCACAAGACTTTGTGCGGCTGAAGGCTCCACAGTGCAAATTTCAACATGGGATAATGACATTTAAACGCTGTCCTTCCTTATATGTAGATGTGTGTTTATGTGTAGTTGTCCTCTTGACCTTTCCTCGTGTCACCTAGAGGCTGTTCAGACTTGTTACAAATTAGTTTTGTGTCATTTGATTAAAAGCAGTCGCATCTGATACCTCCGTTCACACTTGGCGGTAAACTGTTGACCACAAAACATTTCTCTCGGTGAGCGTAATTATCTAACAAACCCAATGCAAGAGAAATAAAGCCACATTTGCACTAATTAGTGACTTCACAAAGCTCAGTGTCAGAGCAAAGACCGAAGACCTTACCTTGTGTAAATCCTGATGAATGCATCACTGTGGCTTTTACGACTGAGCTTTAGGGCCACGCTAAGAAAAAAAAAGTAAAACCCATAAATTTACAAGAATAAAGTCGTACGAGACTTTTGTTTTCTTCGCTTGTTTGTTTTGTTTTGTTTCCCACGAGTTGGATCCATGACACGACCTGTCAATCAATCGAGTAGGCATGTCAGCAAACGACGAATCCGAAGCTAAACGAGTCGTAATATCCGACACTATAAAGCAAGGTTTACTGATGAAGAATGTTGAGCATCTTGTTAAGTTATACTTTGGTATTGGTTTTACAAATGAGATGGTTAATCTCTGCACATCAGCATCAGATTATTATCAGACCTTTGAACCTGCTTACAGACTCTGATGGGCTGCAGCAGCTCTGCAGGTGAGGAGCATTTAGCTTCGGATTGGTCATTTGCTGACATGCC
>JARVLU010000952.1:15711291-15722055 GCA_031762415.1 Simpsonichthys santanae | reverse complement strand
ATCATTTTATTTTATTTTATTTATTTATTTATTTTTAATTGTGCTACAATCCATGTTGGTCCAAAACTCATGCTCAGTAATCCACTTTGGTTTTAACACTACTTAAACTATAAATTAGCACATTGCCGGTGTCAAAATATTTCTTATTTCCTAAAATATACGTTGTCAGAGTGGTACAACCAGCATGTAAGATAACATTTTTAAAATACCACATTTTAAAACAATCTAAAACTATCCATTTATGCAGAAACCACAAGGTCAAGACAAAAACAGAATTTGGTAAGACATTTTATAAGCTTTCAAGATTTACAGCAATCGTTCAGTTTTATTGAGATAATGAAGCACTTCCATTAAGAGTGTTTTCCTTTATGAACCTGAATTTTCTTTCACTTTTGTTTTAAAGCAAATGGATCATAATGATCTACAATTTTGTTAGTTTTTTTTATTTTATTTTTATTTTTTATTTTTTTATTTATTTATTTTTAACTGTTGATTTCCACTTTCCAGAAACAATACAATTTTATAAGTGGAACAAAATTATGTTGTAACCTCGAACATGTAAATGGGATTTTTTTTTTTTTTTTCATGCAAGGAGTACTGTAGTTTAGTTGAGTTAAATTTCCATATTTTATGATAATCTAGACCAGTGCACACATGCACGCTTGCTCCCCACTTTCACACACACATTGTGCTATGGATAGGCACCTTTGCAATTCACTGACACGGTAGGGGTCTGAAATAATGGGTCTTGGTAGCCTCTGCACTTTTTCTCTGCACTCCAGCAGATGGGCATACACAAATGTCATTGGACACCTCATACTTAGTATGCTCAGATGGTTTTAGAAATTAAACCTTGGCTTTATTTTTTTTTCCTCGATTTGGAGCCTTAGGGCAGTGATTTAAAGAGATAAAGAGAGTAAATTTAAACAAAAAGCTCCGTTCAATCTCTCATTGGCATGACCTTGACTCTAAGAGCAAACTAAGACAAGGCAAAATCTAAAGGGCTATATCAAAAGTTAACTGTAGAAAGTCAGAGTTTCCAGACATTGCATCTCTTACAAGGTTGTCTCTCTAATAACTACTTGATCTGCACCACTAATGAGGTCATTTAAGGTCAGCTGCCCATGTAAAAATCATAACAAGATATGGACAACTGGATAGTAAACTGTGAGGCATTTTAGGGGAATGCAAGCAATACATAAATAAATGCACGTCTTTGATCTGCTTTGAAATTTGTAATTAAGATGAGCCCTTTCCTGAGGTCAATATCTCATAAACCCCATCTATGATCTCACCACTTTTTTAATGACACTCACACAGTATTCAAGGAGTTTAACCTCCACAAGAAAGCACCTTGGATGGAGAACCACACAATGAATATTATACATCATTAATTTGGCTTAATGATTCAGATGATGGTGGTACGGTCTGTTGAAGAACTGCAGCAGTTTTGGAGGGAAGGCAACTCTGCGCTGAAGCAATAAAACCATTTCAACAAGAAGCGCTTTTCTGTCTTGGATGGACAAACAAAATGTCCATTTTTAGATGTGTTATTGTGCATTTTACATACATTCAAAGTGCATAAATTTGAAGACTGAAGAGGCAGATGGTGAAAATGACAAGCATTAACTTAGTCATGATGCTCTTTTCAAATCGTTCTTTAAAGCTGATGATATTTATTCACTTCCTTCTGTTGTCTATCCTCATTTGTGTCCCTGTCAGCTGTCTTCTCCTTGACATCAGCGACAGCCATCTCACACGGTGATCTGATTAGACAGTCTGTTCCAAATTAAAGAGCAATAACCTTGGGCAGGCTGACAGACAGCCAGGTGGCAGGACATTTTAGATGTACAGTGTTGTGTTGTGGTCAGACCATTTTGATCAAACTTTAAAAAAAAAAAATGCAACTGCATGGTAAATTTAAAATCTTCAAATATTGAACATAAAATTGCATTAGGTGACTTGAGAAATTATTTAAAGGGGTACATGTGTCACTATGTTAAATATGTTGTATAATGTAGAATACTGTATATACATTTACAAAGCATTGTACATTATTTCAATATTTACATTAAAGATTTGGCATTCCTTGAAATCTTAGTATTGTACTATGATTTTTATTATTATTATTATTATTATTATTATTATTATTATTATTATTATTATTATTATATATAATAAGAGTTGGTCATAGAACAATTTTGGTCAAACCTTAAAAAAAATCACAATATGACTAAACCCATGAAATATAAGGTCTTACAAGATCACAGTGCTCAAAATAGATGTATGTTGATGTTCTGCTACTACCACCTCAAAGTTTAGCTCAATGTATGTAAATTACATTTGTTAAAAAGGATTTAAAACAAGCTGAATTCAAAAGATTATCAGTTTATCCAAATAAATAATTCATGAAGGTTTCATTGAAATCTGTACTGTAATTCTACTGATTTTGCCTATAGACAGACACGGTTCGCACAATGCCAACGTTTTAAGCAAAGAGCGTGTGCACTGTGTAACTCTCATAGAATGGGTTGCAAATTACTTTTAGTAACCATCACATCAAACATCAGCCCAGTATCTATAAATTAACTGAGATGTAGACATGTTTGCAGTTTCTAAGTTCAGTTGGCTGTGACGGACATCATCTCCCAAAGTTTATAAGCCGTACATGTTACTGTCTAAAAGTTTCACTAAAACCTGTGCTGTTGATCCTTATACATTTAGCTAACAGGCAGACAGTTGACATGTTAGAGACAAAGTTTTAATAAGAAATCCTGTGCAGTCATGTTTTTTTTAGAATATAAATAAGGAATAAGTATCAGCTACTAATAAAAAAAAATGTTAGCTGAATATCTGTAATATTGACAAGAGTCATACACATACACACATACACACAGACCCTGATTACAAAAATAAAAATACATCATATTACTTTTTCACCTTAGGCTGCATGCAATAATTTGTTTTATTCTATAAACAGAACTCTGTGATAATGTCACCTGGTGTTCATGTGTTTAGATATCAAGTGAGGAGCTGAACATAATATAATATTATATGGCCTAATATTGGATTATAAATATTCATTTATTTAATTTTTTTTATAGTTTTTCACCAAAGTTCATGTTCATTAATACAAGTATAAATCCAACAGTGATCAGTCAGGTCATCTGGACTGTTTTTGTTGCTGAGACGTGTTGTCCTTCATCCGAAGGACTACTTCAATCTGAGGAGTCGATCAAACCAAAGAGTGGGCCTGCCCTCTGCCGCGCCGTCTCGGGGCAGGCCTGAGAGGCCATCTTAGCACCAGCAAATTGTTTATTTTATTTTTATTTTTTTCCCACTATGGAATATGCTGTTTGTGGAAATCAATGTGTTTGGCATCTCCTCAGATTGAAGAAGTCCTTTGGATGAAGGACAAAATGTCATGGAAAAAAATAAATAAATAAAAAAGAAACCATCCAGATGACCTGACTGAACATTGTTGGATTTTTACTTGGATTATTGAACATTGGTGTTTTGAACCACTTTGGCATGACTGTCTCAGAGGAGTTGACGAAAGAGAGGGCGGGCCCCAGAGGCCATCTTAGCACCAGCAATCCCCCACTTTGGGAGTGTGCCCAGTTTGTTGGTGGCTTGTCAGATTGAAGAAGTCCTTTGGATGACGATTGAAACGTCTCAGCAAAAAATGAACCATCCAGATGACCTTACTGAACATTGATAAAAGCTGATAAGTTCAGCTTTCCATAACATGAAAGGTGAAAGAGGGAGATTAGCCTAAAAAAAGTTTTACAGGTTAAGACTTCTGTAGAAAATCATTGAACATCACTGTGTAAATTGTATCTTTCTAAAGCATTCCCTTGACAGCTGAATCTTTACATCTTCTTGTTGTGACTTGATAATGTTAAGTGTGTGACATGCACCATTATTTCCAAAAGCAGCAGCACATAAATCATGTAGATGGGAGAGAGGGTTGTGACTGTTGAGTTGCAGTGCAATCTCATTTCTAAATTAGTTAGTGATTTAAATCCCCTGTTCAGTTTATCTGAGATTAGTTTTCACATGTAAAATCACAATCATGCATACAAGAATGATGTTAATACTATATTAACCACAGCAGGCCTACCTCGATAGATGTTTACCAAGCAACATACTAGATATCATTATTCTGTTTCTAAATATCAGTCATATATGGAAAGCAGTGTAAAGCTATTAAATGTAAAAAGGGTTATTGGAGGAACTTTCTTCTGGTGTGACAGTCGACCATTATGCTTGAGAGCAATGACAGCGAATTTGTCACAGTCACACAGTTAACTGACCTCATGGGTAACAAGCTGTATTAAAACTGCTTCTAATATCCCTGAAATTATTTTGAGATAAGGCAGGCCGATGTGAGATGATGGCTCGACGCACTGCACACAGGGTCATGAACTGTGAGCCGGAATACGCCATCGCACTCTAAATCTATGCTAATGTTCCAAGATGAAGCTAATGTGAAAGATGTGTATGTCAGTTAATTTTTAATGCCAGTTTTAGCTCAATTCTGAAGTCATCATCATCATCATCAAGCACTGGCACTTTACTTCATTAGGCTTTCTGCGAGCACACTAAGGGTCATTTATTTGCAGCATTTTGCTGATATTAATAATGAGGCTCTTTCAGCGTGGTAAGGTTTTCTTACCGTCTAAGGTTAGTTAAACACAAAAAGAAAACGTAGCATTTCAGACAACATCCATTCCTAACAAACAATATTCTTTTAATTAGATCATTTTTATGCTGGAAGTTTAAACAGCGTGAAATGCATTTTCAAACTGAACCTCATTCCATTTAGAACAGTCTTTAAAAAAAAACAGGTTAACATTCTCATTTTTGAAGATGTAGGCCACTTTTCTTTTTCTTTTAAGATTTAAGAAACTGCTCTTCCATTTTCTTGCTCCAATCTGTTCATCGCTTTCACCGTTTCAGAGGCAAAACTTGAATGTCTGAAGCTTGTTTTGCTATTTCAAGCATTTGATATGTGTGACTAAAACCATAGCTTATCCTTTTTTTCAGTGGAGCATTCAAAGCACAAGTGTGGTCTTAGCATCCATGTATTGTGTGTGTGCATGCATAATAAAAACAAGGGAGATAAGACAGGGACTCACTCTTATGTCACGAGAGGTGGCAGTTTGTATGTTAAAATCCATACTTGCCTCTACAAATACACTGCTAAATGAATATACTTTATTGAGTATTTTAAATAAGTTTTTTTTTTTTATAAAATTTACCATGTGTTTCACAAAACTAAAAACTGCCACTTTCTCCGTTGAGTTATGTTTAGCATGAGCAATGATTTTTTTTACATATTTGAATCATCATCAAAATATGCAAATTATTGATATGAGTGTGATTGTCATATTGAAGGTTTTTGGTTTTTGAATTTGCTGTTTTCTCCATTGGCACCTACCAGTAGTAATGTTGCCAAATGAGGAGCTCAAGTCAGGTGTTAAAATCCTAAATTAAAATAAAAAAAGAAGTTTGTCTCAGTTTAGAAAAATGTGCACAGTTTTGCATTCCATTCTCCTACTTTAGTCAACCACAAGTATGGATTTGTAATTGAATGAGTACAGCAGGAGTTGTGTTTAGCTTAGTTATTTTCAGGGGGTGGACAGAAAACTGTGGACAACTCAAATGCACAATTCAGCTCAACACTAAACATAAAACAAGAGCTTAGGGACTGTCAACTACAGTAGTCCCTCCATAATTGTTACCTACTTCCGCAGTTGCAATGCATGAGGTGGGGTACCATACCATACCATACCATACCACTTTATATACAAAGCAATTAAAATAGCAACAAGGCCAACCAAAGTGCTGTACAGCAAAAACAAAACAAGCAGACACAGGATAAAATGTATAATTCCACAGAGACAAGGATAAGAACTAAATGACTAACATTACCGTGTATACAAAATACAGACACGTTAAAATCAACTCGCACTGTGTCAAAAGCCAGGGAATAAAAGTGTGTTTTCAAACAAGACTTAAAAACTGTAAGCAAGAGAGCATACCTGACATGCAGTGGTAACTCATTCCACAGTTTTGGACCTGCAACAGCGAAAGCCCCGTCACCTCTGCGATTACGAGTGCCTGGAACCAATAGTGCCTGGTCTGCTGAACTCAGAGAGCACTGTGGGACATATGGCTGCAGCAGATCAATGAGATAGGAGGGGGCAGAACTGTTCAGAGATTTAAAAACATACAGAAGGATTTTTAAAATTAATTTGAAAGTGAACTGGGAGCCAGTGAAAGGAGGCCAGAACTGGAGTAAAGTACTCTCATTTGCCTGTACCAGTTACAAAAAAATAAAATAAAAAATGAGCTGCAGCATTTTAAACCAGTTGTGAATGGTCTGGCTGATTTAAAAAAAAGTGCATTGCAGTATAGCCTAGATGTTATGAAAGCATGTATTAAGATCACGTTTGGACAGTATGGGCTTCAACTTAGACAGTCACCTCAACTGGAAAGAAAACAAAATAGGATTTAAAAATCTTGTTTACACTGTTTAGTTTCATGAAAGGGTCAATTTTCACTCCCAGATTAGTGACAACTTGTTTAACAGGACTAGAGAGGGGAGTTAATCCAGTGGTTCCTGATTGTGCCCTAGGTAGAAACAACATAACTCATTACAATTTAAGAAATTTAAACCCATCCAGTCCCTAATGTCAACCAGTCAGGCAAGAAGAGGTTGGATAGAAGGATACACCCTGGACTTGTGACAAGTCCATCACAGAGACAGGATAGAGACAAACGAGACCAAAAAAAAAAATCACACATTGGGGCAGATGCGGCTGAGTGGTTGCAGTTGTTCTCCAATGGGAGAGTTGCTGGTTTGATTCCACCAGCAGTCACAAGTTGAAGTGTTACTGGGCAAGACACCAAAGCCCTCATTGCCTCCAATGTGTGTCCCATCAGTGTATGAATGGGTAAATGAGGGCATACGTTGTGTAAAGTACTTTGAGTATCTTGATAAGATAGAAAGGTATTATATAAGCACAGTCCATTTACACTCTCACTCACACCCTGGGACTATTCAGAGTAGCATTCATGTTTTTGGTCAATGAAAGAAAAAACAGAGTACCCAGAGAAAACCCACACATGCACAGAGAACATGCAAACTCCACACAGAAGAGGGTGTCAGGCTAGCAAGAAATACTGCAATATTTTTGCTAAGAGGCAACAGCAACTGTGCCACTTTGCAATACAATAAAATTGATGAAACACGTTTAAAATTCAGGCTTGTGGTTCCTTAAACTTAGAAACATTGCTTATCACAACCTCCAATGTAGTTGACTCCTTACACGTTAGCCAACACCACAAGGTGGCAAATATGTATCAAGTTGTTTGACAACCATCACCACGCTTTTAGGGGTATTTTCTACATTTACCACAATCCCCTCAGTGATATATTATGTCTGTTTCAGCCTTTTTAGGCCATGAGTGAGCTAGACTTTTACGCCCAAACCATGTGCCCACCTCAAAACATTGACCTGTTAGACTATTCAAAAACTTAAATACAAATATATCTCGAGAGACGAATTAGTAAAAACAGATGTGCAACCTCTGATTCATCAGAGAGGGGGTTCAGTCGTAAATACTGTATACTGTTCACCTCATGCCTTGATCCAGACAAATCGTGTTATAATGGCTTCATTCATGTCAGCACATTTTTATGACACACAAAAAAAAAGTTTGCTGTCTTGATCATTTTTAAGCTATATTAATTAGCACCATATAAGTAAAGGGCAAAATAAATGAGCTGTGATTGAATGAATGACAATCTTTTGTGTGTGTGTGTGTGTGCTCACAGGTTTTGTGTGGTCATGCAAAGAAGTTTGTGGGTGTAATAATTTGAATAATAATTAAGTAATCACCTGAAAGTTGACAATTATTCTTCTGCCCGTCCAACTTTGTCAGTGAGTGTTTTGGTTCATCACACATCTTTAAAAACTCTATTTTATACCTGGCCATTATTGTAATGTTTGCGAACATATACTGTAAGATCCATGGTGTAGCCATTTGATTTGAATAACATCAAACATCAGGAAATATAATTGGTTTACAAAATCAACTAATTATTATTTTTTTATTTTATTTATTTTTTTTTTATGGGGGGGTGCATAAACACAGATGGTGTTAAAATAACTGCAATTTATTTGCCACTTCAAGTGTAGTGATTTGCACAGGCCTCAATTAGATCATTTAGAAAATGAACATGCTAACCAAAATCAGTGCATTTATTTTCAATCCACTATCTACTGTGATAATAACTGACAACATTACAGGGGGTGATATGTGATGCCAAAAGATGAAACAGAAAATGTTTTCTATTAGAGCTAAGGTGATAAATGTGGAGTATGAGAGCATACTGGAGAATTAGGCAAAACTCCAAGTCAACTCTCCGGGGCAAGACTAATCATGTTTCTTTATTATTCCCCCCAATAGCAGTGATTTAATATTAGTAAGGAAGCACCACAAGGCCTCTCTGCATGCAGTCATTCTTCATTTTGAGATAATAGTATTACTAGAGCTTCATGAATTTGTGCAGTTTTTTTTTTCCAGGTTCCTATTGTTTTAATGTAGCATGTATTTTATTGATTTTAAACACAAACGCAAAAAAAGGGAACTGAATTTAATAAAATACCACAACCAAAAAAAAAAAAAAAAGTACTTTTTCATCTATTTTATGAGTTGAAATAGTATATTATTTAAAAAACTCCCTGTATGGTAAGTATTTTAGTGTGTTCTGGGTGCTGGTTTACCATATCCAGGCATGGGTACGCGTGACAAAAGGGGTTGACTGTGCCTCATACAAACATCAAGCTCTAAAATATTTGAATAATGGAAGAAACAGTGTCCTCGCTTTAAACCCTCAAAGTGAGTTTCTGTCAAGACAGAGAGGGAGAAAGGCAGACAGTGAGAGACAGAGGGAGAACTTTGGTCAGTATCCTTTCTGACAGGAGTGACATTTCACTTCTTGTTTTGCTTGACAGAAACCTATTGTTGCTGGAATTTCACTTTGGTTAATGCACACTATTTCCATCAACAACAAAAATCAAAACTTGATATTTATATCAGTCAAAACAGTCACTGTCTGTGCTAGGCCAAACGCTGAATATTACAAGCAGCTCAAAATGCACTGTTTCTGCAGAGTGCAAATATATCCTTACCAAATAGGTCAGTTAATATGATGTATTGTGAAAATAAATGATCTTTTAAAGCTCAAATGTGGGTACATTTTCATTTTATAGTAATATGTTGACTTTGCAAGCTCTTCAGAAGAGTGTCATACACCAACAGATTTTAGTACTTTTGGTTTGCACCACACTCAGCTTGAGTGCACGAAGCTTACAGAACAAGGTGGAATGGAAATGCAAAGGACAGTTAATGGAGCCCCGGTTCTTCAACACATTCATTTTTTAAAAGAGAGAGATTGCTAGCACTGCAGCAGTATCAAAACAGGGCTGCCTGAAAGCCATTACAATAATGTTACATTTTCACAGATTATTTATTAATCTTACAAAGAAAGGCGCAAGAAACCACCTTGGAGGAGACACCGTCCCTCAGTTGTGTCGTTTGGAAAAGATGGAAGAAAGATGAAAATGTGCAAAGGCTCTTTTCACCCTGGACCTATTCTGGTTTTCTTTCAATGTAGCTACTGTCAAAAACTGACAGGGCTGAAACACTCTAGACAATATCTTCCAAATATATGCCCTTTCTGGTCTTAGGTGAGATGTTGAAAGGACTATTAGGGATGTGAAATACACGTGTGTTCTTTATGAATGAGTTTAAGAGGGTATATTCTATGACTTTAATTTCTTTAGATTTTTTTTTCCCCCAGAGGCTTTGTTTAAAATTTTAGATATACATGAACAAGATGATACACCAACTCCCCTTCATCCCACCACACACTATACACCCTCATTTATCACAATTCACATGACAGATTTACTGCTTTGAAAACAATAAAATCAAAGAAACACTGAACACCAGAAAAAAAATAGTTAAAAAAAACATGCATTGTGATAAACATTAGTTCTTAGATCTGACAGAGAAAATAAAAAATATACACTATCGCATCTTAGGGAGAAGGGAATAGGTTTTCTTCATTATTCCAGTCTCAGTACATATTTATATTCCAGACATGGTGCATATCCGTACAAGATAAAATGGAAACACTCAAAGGGGTGTAATTAGAAACCACGTTTTCCAGCAAGACTACTGATGACTGAAAGTGGGTAAAGCCTCGAAATCCCAGAGGTTGAACCAATACAAGACACATGCCTCACTTTTCTGCGTTAAATTTGCATTCATATTTACCTGGGGGTGGCAGGTGAACTAGCAACAAATGTGGAGAGAAGTTTGGTCAAAGGTTTAACAACTGCTGTTTTGACTCAGTTTAGTAGAGTTTAAAGTTTCTATATTGTGTGCACATTTTGCATCATGTCTTTATTCTTTGTGGAAGTATGGTTGGATCAGAAGTGGAACGGCCAACTGTTGTTGCTGTTTGTCCTGACTATACTAGCTGCACTCAGTGTACAGCTAGTATAGTCAACATCAAAATCAACATGACAATAAGATAAAAGTTTTTAAATTTACATTCCAATGAATTGCAACAAAATGTTGCTATAAATAGCTTTACTGCAACATTGGTCCTGTTCAGGCTGGTTATTAGTTTGTCAACACAATCTTCTCAGATGTAAGAGGCAAGAATATATAAACTGTATA
>JARVLU010000952.1:15588435-15598674 GCA_031762415.1 Simpsonichthys santanae | reverse complement strand
TAAATTCTCTCTAAGTTTGCATTTTTCAAGAAAATGCATTGATCTTTAACTTTACTGATATCACTACTAAAAACATCAATTGTAAATTTAATCTTCATTTTATTTATTTCTTTTTGGAAATGCATTCTTTCTGTTTCATACCCGGGACATTCAATAGACATGTTGAACCGTTTCAGGGAAATTGCTGGTGCACATGCCACATAGTCCTGTTGCATGCTTTGCAATTATTTTAAGAGATTTATTAAGGCCTGTGTGTCCTGTTCTAATGTGAGTAAGTTCCTTTTTCTTCCTGCTTTCCTTATACAGTATATCCTACCTTTTTCTGAATAATGTGCAAATGTCTTCCTGTATCAGCAATGTCCCAGTTTTCCTGCCATATTTTCTTAATACAGGATTATCATTTTACATTCAACTTTACATAAATGAGCCCCCCTTCCAATTGTTCACTCATTTTCATCACTTCTTCTTCCAGACCGTTGTTACACCGGTTCTGCTTCTTCTTTTCTTTTTTTCTTTTCTTCACTCATGGGGTGGATGCAGCAGACTATTCAGCCAGTCATGGCTGTTTTTCTGAGGCAAACGCATACACGTCACACGTCGTAGGTCACATTTAGAAACAGATGCACGATTGGCTGGAAATTCCAGCCAGGACAGGAGTTGGAGGCAGTATATATATAAATAAGTCAAAGAAAAAGTAAACTATTGTCAAGGTGCAAAAATGCTGCTGTTTTTAGTTTTATTTTATTTACTCAACCATGTGAATTGGGTGGAATAGGGTTGGGAACAGTGGGAGGGTGGGGATGCAACTAGTCGATGTGAACTATTAAAAAATGTGTGAGATGACATAGAATTGACTAGTCGATTTGTCTATTCAACCCCTATAAATGACCGGTTTGTGCAGAAGAAGATGTGATTCTCAGCGATTGTAGAAGTAAAAATGGATGCTACACATGTTAGCATGTGTGCATCAGTTCTGAAGATGCAATTAAATTAGTATCAGCCATGCTTGTTTCATCAAGTTTGAGCTACAGTTTCCCGCCTACTCTATGTTCAGACTGTCATAAAAATTACACATGGGTCACACGTGGGTCAAAAAATGATTATGGGCCTCTTTTGCCTGGAATGTAAACGTAGCATTTGAGCACAAATATTAAAGACACGAGTATCTTTTTGTTTCTGTCCAGCTGTTTGTCATCAAAAGTGTAGGTCTGAATTCCAAGCGAGCAGCCCATCAGTACATTTTATAAAAATATAATTACAGTTGGAGGAGAAACATTCAATATGTTTGTCAGAAGGCTTGCATAGAATATCATGTTTACACCTCAGCCCCCTTCTTCTCGTTGACTGAGTGCTACTTGCCATGACAGCTACAATTTTCAGCACACCACAGGTCCAATTCTACCTAAACTGTGACGGACTGCATAGAAAAATTCTAAACTTTTTTCTTTTTTAATACTCATATGTATGTGGCAACAAGATGGGCAATAAACCCTAACAGTGCTTATTTGTTGCTTTGCTATCCTCACTGAGGCATTTCATCATAAACACCAAGTCCTGACCATTCAATGGAAGGGAATACAGAGAAGAGGATTCCTCAGACCCAGACTTACCTTTTAAACTACCAGTTAGTGACCATCTTGTTGGAACAACAGTGGACAACTAGGCTAAATGTTAACATTACAAACTATTGCAAAAACACCTTTTACCCAAAGAAAAGAGCTGAAAGAGGAGCGTGAAATGAACAGAGTTAACATGTGACTTCTATACATTCCTGTTTGCATATTATAGATATAGACAGCAAAATACATATGCTTTTACTCTTAATTATCCTTGCTTGCTAACAAAGGGTGAAAGGTAGGCAATATGTTTTCCCCTTATCACATGTGTGAGTTTGACTTTTACCAATACAGTATATCTAACAAAGCAGTGAATTTCAGTGAAAATTTGGAAAATATTATAATAGGTTTAACATATTACTACATACAACTTGTAGCTCAGTTCAAGGTACCTGCTGCAAATAAGCAACCTCAGCAAACACAAAATCTGTCAATAGCTCCATTGGCTTTACTGGCAATGAGTTAAAATTTAGTTCTGAGTGAGATATTCCCAGCTACAGTAATTATTTGACGTGCCATCTGATCACTCAAGCTCTTTGATTCAAACTTTGTTAATGACTGCTGGAGTCAACCCTGTTTGTCTGAAAGTAAAATATCTTATGAACTACCATACTGATTTTAATTAAACGCTTGGAAAAACAATCCATCTAATTTCTTTACAACCTTCTCCTTTCTGGGAAACTGGGGAGCTGGTACCCATCTCTAGCAGTCACTATGGAAGAGGCATAGGCAGGCTGTAGTTAGAACAATATGTCAGACTTTTTAGTGTGTTTATTACCTGCTAGAAATATCCTAAATAGTGCATTTAAAAACATAAAACTGAAGCAGAAGGGGAAAAAAAGGAAAAACAAACTATTCGCTGTAAATGTGTCTAACACTGGCAGGCTGTATAACGTAAGCACTTTTAAACCGCCCTAATCTGCATAAATACAGAGGAAAAAATGTCCTTAATGCAAAACTCTAAATACTGGAAGCCATTATCTAATCCTGCAGGAGATTAACCTCTAAGAGCAGAATATTTCCCCCTAAACCTTTCTAAATCAGAAACACATGAACTCTGTGGGGCACATGGAAACCACAATCTGTCTTATTTCAGCAGAGCCACCACAGACGATAGGATTCAGTGACATTGCATGACCTGAGAATTATTTTTATGTCACAGAGAAAGATTCAGCTTTTCCTGTAAAACCACAGTAATTCAGAATATGAATGTGTTCTATTTACTTCATGGTCGTTTGGTTTAGATCTATAGTGCAGATCAACTCCTTTCCTCTAACAGGTAGTACCATTTAAGAATCAAACTGGGAAACAAGCAGCAAGCTGCAAAGAATCATACTTGTTAGCTATAAGTCATTTTATTACACTTAGTATTAGATAAATTACTGGGTCCCATCACATACTCTGGGTGTTAA
This sequence comes from Simpsonichthys santanae, assembly GCA_031762415.1. Lineage (NCBI taxonomy): Eukaryota > Metazoa > Chordata > Actinopteri > Cyprinodontiformes > Rivulidae > Simpsonichthys > Simpsonichthys santanae. The sequence continues at coordinate 15,595,646 of JARVLU010000952.1, read as the reverse complement.
CAGATTCTAAAGATGTTCCTAAATGATGTGGGATTACACCAAAACAGCTATAACTACATTTTCCCAAATTAGGTCAATCTTTTTTTAAAAATCTGGCATGAAGAATATTTGAATCTGATATAATCTGATATATATCAATAAAGAATGTGTGAATCTGAAGGATGTTGGGTGATATGCATTCCTTAAAGGAATGTTTTTTTTTTTCTTCTTCTATAAATTGTTTTCTTGGTAGGAACTATGATGTTTGCAGATGACATTGTGATCTGTGATGAGAGCAGGGAACAGGTGGGAGAGAACTTGGAGAGGTGGAGATATGCACTTGAAACAAGAGGAATGAAAGTCAGCCGTAAGACAGAGTCCATGTGTGTGAATGAGAGGGAGGCTGGTGGAACAGTGAGGCTACAAGGAGCAGAGGTCACAAAGGTGCAGGACTTCAACTATCCAGGAAAAATAAAAGAGGAAGGCCAAGGAGGAGATCTATGCAGTTAGAGAGGACATGGAGGTAGTTGGAGTGAGGACAGAGGATGCAGAGGACAGAGATGGAGGATGACTTGTTGTGGAGAACCCTGAAGAGGAAAAAGCCAATAGAAGAAGGGTCTGTACAACATAAAATAATTGTGTTTTTAAAAGCCCAAATATAAGATAGTTCTGACATTGTTGCACACATGTAAAATAAATCATCGTTTTTATTTTATTTAACATAAATATCATTTGAAAGTCTGATGAGCAGCCAGACTATCTGGCAACCCTGACATAAATGCTCTATGCATTTGCGTTGTTTGGTTGAAACCACGTCAATAGAATATTCACGTCAATAGTGTGTATTTTTAATATTAGCTAATGTACAACGGGAACAAACAAAAGCTAAGGCAGCTAATTCTGTTTATTGTTCCTGACCAGGAGATGTCAGATTTGTATCATGATGGGTTCTTAAAGCACATTTATTCACTCGTTGCTCCAAATCGCTGTAAAGTTTTTTTTTAGTTGGCGCACATCGCCCTCTGGTGGAGAAATAACGGAAGTAAAAGTGTTGCTTATTTTCCAGGTTTAAACACTTTTTTTTTTCATTCAACCTTTATTTATACAGGTTAATCCCATTGAACACATTTTGATTTTGGTTTTTAGGTAAATTTAATTTGTCAGATTTAACCTGACTAAAATTTAAAGATGTGGACTATAATGAGGGCGATGATTTACGTTTTATTTTGGTTTATGACAAATATTTCTTATATAACTGGCTCTCAGAACAGCAATAATTTAATGTGAATTGACTAAATAAACATCAAATGTCTAAGTTAATTTGTCATAAGTTGATAAAATTATAGATGTGCCCAGCATCAATAATGTTAAAAAAATTGTGGAAAAAATAAAATTGTATCAGATAATTAGTGTTCAATTATTATTTTTAGATATGAATGTTTCTGTTCAGTGCCCTGAGATGACTTCTGTTGTGACTTGGAGCTATATAAATACTGTAAACTGAAATTAATTGAATACCTATAGTACTGTATATATTTTTTATTTTAAGTAGTATTTTCTGGATTACAATGAAAAAGTTGGTAAGAAAAAAATGTAATTCAATTTTTTTGACAAATAATAAGCTTTTTGTTTGTAAAAATATATATATATATATACTGTATATATATAATAAAGACATTCTTAAAACACGTGTTTCTATTATTTTGTGCGTTTTGTGACTTCGATAACTCCACAGGTCAAACTTGGACGTCGGCTCATCATCTGACATTTAAAAGAACATTTCAGTCAATGTTCAGATGATGCACCTGTAGCTCTACCTTCAGCTCATATGAGCACCTGGTAAAAGCTGAAGCAGCAACTCGTGCTGCAGGTCCAACACATGGAATAAAACTGCTGCCACTCTGCATGTTTAAAGAGCTCCAGCATGTTTTTTCATGCACATGCGTAGAAACTAAAGTCAAGCTTGATGTGTCAGATTCTTGACAAACTCCTTCCTGTCCTGCAGCCGTCACCTGAATTCAAAGTGGCTGCTGCAGCACCAGCACAAAAACACCTGAGCTCAACTCAGCTGCAGGTGAGAGTCACCCCCAACACAAACTGTGAGAACTCCATTTCTGCTGAAAACTTGGGCACTGGTCGTTGGAATCCATTCTGAAGGTCAGATTTAGACTTTCACAAACACAAACCAGTGACAAACTGATCCGTGCTGGGCCACGGTTTGTTGGCCTCGCGACATATCTGCAACAAATTACAGAGATAACCTGTGTGTGTGTGTGTCTTGGCCCTCTCTGTTCTGCTCTGCCATTTCCGTGATGATGATAATTTTCACAGAGGACGTGTCATTAGCTCACATCATCAAGAAGCACCAGCTCACAACAGAAATAGCTGCAATAGAGAGGCACACACTCACACACACGTTCTAGTAAACATACTTTTTGGGGACTTTGCATTGACTGCAATTCATTTTTTATTAATTTCTATAACCTAACCCTGACCTTTACCCTAAACATAATCATTACCAGTACATACCTAACCCTAACCCCTACCCTACCAACTTCTTCTTACGGGGTCTGGGCTTTGGGCCGCATAAGGAGCTGTTGGTCCTCACAATGTAGTATAAGTAGGAAAAATGGGCCTTACAAGGTAACATAAACAAAGACACACACACGTCCTTTCATCAGAGAAGTTATCAGCACCGTGCACAGGTTGTGTCTCCACCTGCAGAGGTCATGTTCATCGTGTTCTGTTCTGCTCCTCTGAGGAACTCGTCTCAGTGGGATCAGTCGCTCTGATTGGATTATAATCCTGTTCCACCACAAAGACTGGACTGATCTGAACGGGCGTCCACCTCCCACACTTCCATCATCTACGCTGTGATAATCTCACTGAAGGAAACAAGTCTACGTAAAAGAACAAGACCCCACAAAATAATAATAAGGCCGCTGCCAGTGACTCACCTGCGTCTGTCACTCCCTGACAATGCGTTTGAGGGGCAGGCAGAAACACAGACTAAAATGCAAGCCTGAAACAAACACTTCAGTTGTGTTTAGAGCATTTTTGCACTGAGTGGCAGAAGAGTCTGATGGTGACACACTTCATGTTTCTGCTGAGTTTCATTAGGAATCATAAATCAGAAAGACTCTTTGATTGTTTATAGAACAAGTTAAACAACTGAAGTGTACAGACACTCACAGTCTCATCATCCTGAGAGGATCTGAGGAAAATCTTGAGTTTTGTATCACTGGGTGAAGAAGACAAAAGTCCCTGTGTTTTGATGTATAGTTTGTATAACTCCCCAAAAGAGTTGTGAAGGTAAGAAGAGCATTCAGCCTTTATTTAGGCAGGTTAATCACATTGAGCCTCGTTTTCAAAATATTAGAACATTTTAGACAATTCAGAAGTAGAACCACCTGTAAAAATCCTCAAACCTAAGCTGTGATTGTATTATTATTATTATTATTATTATTATTATTATTATTATTATTATTAATAATAATAATATTATTTCGGTACCACTTTGCAGTAAGGCTCCCCTTATTTTCATTTTTTCCTTTATCCTTTATTTATCCAGGTTAGTCTCATTGAGCCACGAGAACTCATTTTCAAGAGAGACCTGTTAAGGAGCAGATGGTGGGGGTTAAGGGCCTTGCTCAGGGGCCCAGAGTGGTGCGAATGATGTTGTCGGTACCGGGGTTTGAACCGGCGATCTTCCGATCACAAACCCACCGTCTAACCACTGCGCCACCACTCCCCCTGCAGATACCTTGGTATACCAATACCTGCAGCGTCTGAACTTATAGCTCTTTAGATTATTGTGGCTTCCTCATTGTTTGTTAGAACTGCCCTTGAGTTATGTTTATTCTAGTCAATCTAAATTTTATTTATTTGTTTGTTTTCTGAAGCAATATATGTCCCAGCATAATCTACCTTTCTTTCTTCCTTTTCTGCCTACCATTTGGGTCTCATTTCCACCATCCCTCTCCAAACTGGGACATAACAGCAGATGATTTTCCTAATGTCAAATATTAAATCCAACTCAGTTGGTAGAGCTGCTTCCTCTCAATGAGAAGTTTGCCGGATCAATTCTTGGTCCAGTACCTTTCTGGGTGGTTTGCATGCTCTCTCCGTGCATGTGTGGGTTTTCTCCGGGTACTCCGGTTTTCTCCCATAGACCAAAATCATGCACGTTATGCTGATTGGTAACTCTAAATTGTTCCTAGGTGTGAGTGAGAGTGTCTTGTTTGTCTCTGTGATGGACTTGTGACCTGTCCAGGGTGTCCCACCTCTCACAGAGTGACTGCTGGATATGGTCACCAGTGACCCACAGGACCTGAAAAGGAAGAAGATAGTAAAAAATAATGGATGGATGGATGGATGGATGGATGGATGGATGGATGTTGAATCATATAGTACAAGATCTTATCAAACTACACTTATGGAAATATTATTGTTCATATTTATTGTGCTTTTGTTAGCTTGTCAATACTTAGAAATTGTTGCAGATTAGAACAAATTCAGTTTTTATTTATTTTTTTTCCCAGTAGTTCAAGAAAACACTGTCATTCATAAATTTACATGGCTATCTGTTTACAATTTTACGATTAGTTCAGTAGAAAAGTCAAGTCCAGATAACTTTGTTTATAAAGCACATTTAAAACATCAGCTGTTGCCAAAGTGCTTTACAACATCATTGAGATTAAATTAATGGAGTCAATACAAATAACAATAGTACTGAAAAAATTAAATAAAAACATTACAAAAAAAAAAAATACTAAATCAACTCACATTGTGTGAAATGCCAGAGAAAACAGACAGGAAGTGAAGTGGCCTGCCTAATGTTGGGGTTGATGGGGGGGGGGGGGGGGGGGGGGTGCAGATTGTTCCAAAGTTCGGGGAACATGACTGAAAAATCCAAATCACCTCTGAGCTTCAATCTTGTTTTTGGAAAACATCTGATATTTTGGAACTATACCCAAAGCTACACAGCAAGTGCAACTAGAGTACAGCAAGCTGCTGCCTATGATGATATTAGCGCAACAAAAAAAAAAAAAAATGAAAATGAAAATCACAGAATACTGTTTATAACAGGAAATGTCTACAACAGGGAAAGACAATAAGTGAGCTCTTTTTAAAACACTTACTTCACAAAATCTGACATTGAACGACTACCAACAGCAATGACTTTAACACCAAACATAGACTTTTCAGAGGACTTTTTAAAGAAAAAAATAATCAAATGACAAACTATGGCTGCTTTCCATTAAAATAAGTTAAAAATATTAGCCCTCAAGCAGGAGGCCTTGCTTCAGTACCTTTTTGTATTTGTCTGATGTATCGCCAAATTGGTCTATTGGGAAATCTGGGAGGATTCCCAGAGGGCCATTTAACATTCAGGCCAGTGTTCTAATCTGGAAAAAAAAAAAAAAAAAAAAAAAATCTGTCAATTAATCTCAACCTTTTCGTTTAACTTTCTAGACTTGGGCTTTTTCTGCACAACCCCTGAAATGCAAACTATCGGGTGGATGCGCTCCACTAGACTAACTGGTTTGAGTTAATTCACTTAAACTGTTTGATTGTAAAAAAAATAAATAAAAAATAAAAATAATGCATATTTATGAGGAAAATATAGTTGATTGGGGCCTTATGAAATCTATTTTTATGTCAGTATCCAACTAATTTTTTAAACAAATGTTTTATGACACAACTACATTTTAATTTTGAAGGTGTGTGAGCACATGATGTGATAATGCAATTTTAACAAGTCATGTGATACTTAAGAACAAATGATAACCAATACATTGAAATGAAAGCAGAGTTTACACAGCTAAAACAGAAGAGGCGTATATACCTCAAAGCTTTTTTTACAGTGCGTCAGAAATAACTCGGTTAATTAAATCAAAGCTAGAAAACCAATTTGTATGATTCACATCAGAGGACAGCTCCAAAGCTTATGTGATGTTCTTTTTTATCCATTGTGTTCTTTATAGTGAGAAGAAAAAACAACCTACATCACAAAGACTACTTTAATGCTCATCACTTTTAGCTATGCAACCTGTTCTTTGTAATCAATCTGCTCTAGCTACAGATCACTCGTGACACATTCAGTGAATATGGTTTGAAAATGAACATTTGACAGGAAAAAGGAGCAAATCACCTGGAAAAAAAAAATGCCAAGGGTTCTTCTGTTTTCCGTTCTAAACAGGTCTCATACGGTTGCCAGATTATGGCTTAGGTTCCATTAAACTGACGTTGGTGCTTGTAAAGCGTATTGCAGCAAGAGTTTTAGATTATTGTAAAGGCTTATTTTATTAAACTTTCTGCCTTCCCCTGTCTTTTCTGCTCCTCCCTGTAGAGCTACAGCAGTAGCAGGTCAGATGGCTTACAGATGGCCCACCAAGCGAGCAGTTGGTGTCAGCGCTTGCAGAACATTATCGCTTAGCGTTGTGTAGGCTCACATCATCATTATTATTATTACGGCCATTGTTCTTGGTTTGGACAGCTGCTAACAGGGGTGTTGAAAAAAGACAAATAAATGCAAACCTGGCCACTGCAGCTAAAAAGAGCAATTATCGTGATTACTGAAATTGCTAAATAATAGTGAAAAATGTGAAATAGTCAATTTGTCAAGAAAATGTCAAATAATTAGTTGGGATTTTTGGTCTTTTAAAAAAACAAAAATATAAATTAAAAAAAAGCATACTTGACTTTTGCAGTAAAACTAACCATAATAACTTGTGCGTAGAGTTTTTAATGTTTCCAACATTTAACTTTATATTAAATATGTTTTTACTGTTGTTTGCTGATGATGTTTTTTCTACCAGAGTTGTCTTTGAGTTTTCAGAATTTTCAGACTCACATCAGTTTAATTTTCTTTTTCTGTCAAACGATCACTGATTATTGTGGGCATCTTTATCAATAAAACATGGCAATAAATGGTTAACATTCAACCTAGTATAGTGTGTTGAGTTATTTGCAAGTAAATTGAACTAGAGCCTGTAGGTAAACCTTTCTTTTTTAAATGTGTGTGTGTTCTTTTTTTAATCCACCATTAACTATCCACTGTATTTCTTGGCAATGGTCAAAGGCTCTCACTGACTGTGTTAATGTCATGCAGCCAGTCAGGTGCAATAACAGACCAGGATCATATTAGGTTAAAAAGCAGAGAAGGGTGCAGTGCAACAGAAACACTGATATAATTTGTAGGTGGCAGAGGAGGGCACAGAAGGGATATA
>JARVLU010000952.1:15575414-15588149 GCA_031762415.1 Simpsonichthys santanae | reverse complement strand
TACACACAGTATATATATACATGCCTGTCATTATCACTGGGCACTTTCAATGAGTATACTGAAATTCTTACATGTTTCTAGTAAACTCCACACACTCGTGTATTGCATTGACTACACCACTGCTTTTAGGTGATTCTAAATTTGACCATAGTAGTGAAAAAAATGTAGATTGGCTAGTGAATTATCCAGGGTGTATCCTACTGTTGGTAAGTTGAATGTTGCTCTGATAGGCTTTAAACCTCCAGATCCAAGAAAAACAGAAAAAAAGAGATAATGGTAAATGAACATGTGTAGATGTTAAATAACCGAAGCTTGTTTTAGAGGTCTTTATATTTATGTTTCAGTTGCATTTGAAGCGCAAGTAAAAGCTAAATATATTTTATTACCTCAAGAATAATAGTTGTGTATTTTGCTCTTTTTTTCTTTTTTTGTTGGTCTGATTATGTGATATTGTAAACAGAAATAGCATTAATAGCTTCAGATGAAAACATGTTCCTATTTTTGATCCATTGGGTGTAAAACAAGCTTGTGTTGAGAGGCTCCCTTCCAAAGGACGAAAGGCAAAACTGTGTGAAAATGCTTGAGCGCCATGGAACAGTAAAACCGAGTGCAACAGCCGTTTCAACTGCAAGGTAATGGAGCAAACCAAACACAGTCTTGTTAAAAGGATACAGCTCACCCTCAGAAGAATTATGAAGCTGTTTTATGTTCCTGTAAACAACAATTACATATGATCTGAACGGCGCATTCCTCAGCTGAAGGATTCTGGTTTAGGCCACCATGGTGTGACAATTTGAGAGGACCAGGCAGGTTTTTGAAGAACTTTATTTAATAGCAAACAGTTTTCTTTTTTTTTTATTTTTTATTTTAATGTAACCATTCACTTTTTTGTATACAAAAATCAGTAAGGTTGTAGTTGGTGTGTTAGAAACTGTAATAATCAAAATGAAATTATTGAAGTTTAAAAAGCTGATAACCATGCTTTATGAATAACTGAAAATATTTTAATATTTTTCTTCAACTAAGTCAAATGATAAACCTGTTTCACTCCTCCAAATAGTAAAAATGCATATGTACTAGTATATGGTGCAATATTTCTACTGCTTGAACATTTGTAGAGTTGTTTATGGCCACTACAATGCCTCTGGCGCAGTCATACAGAGATGCTCTTGTAAATTTGTTTCTGGGCTTTTTAGAGTTTCTTCTATAATTGCTATGGTGAGATCAGATCAAACTCCCACTGTTATAAGAACAGCACCTTAAATTATGCAAATCTATCACCTCTCATGCTGAGAACATCATCCACAGTGAAGCATGGTGGTGGCGGCATTATGATGTGGGAATGTTTCATTTTAATTAATTTATTTATTTTAATCATCAGGGACTGGGAACCTCGTCAGAGTTGAAGGAAGGATGCACCGAGCAAAATGCTATGAAATTCTTGGGAGAAACTTGGAGTCATTCAGAAATTTTGAACCGGGAGAGATGCTCACTTTCCTGCTGGTCAATGACTCAAACTCAGGGAATCTGAACACCGATATGTTGATTAAAATATGAGCTTTCTGAGATTTTGCTAATGTTCTATCATCATTGAGTCCATGTTAAGCTTTTACAGATGCATACATGTACTGATTGGCTTTGGTGGCTTTTGATTATATGATCTAATACAAGAATGACTGCCAATTGCACATATTATAGGCTACAATATTCTCACTGTCATCTCTGAGTGTGACTCTGCCCAACACCTGATAAAGTAAAAGCATTTGCTCAATGCTCACTCATGCAGATCTTTGAATTCAAGTGTTCCAATCCCTTCCATAGCCACAAGTGTGTAAAATCAAGCACCTAGGCATGCAGATTGCTTCTAGAAAAGCTTCTAGATTAACAACATGGAATGTGTTTCCAGGGTCGAGGAGCTGCCTCCAAGCATTACATCACTAAGTGCAATGCAAAGCATTGGATGCAGTAGTGTAAAGCACTGGACTCCAGAGGAGTGAAGACATATTCTTTAGAGTTACAAACCACTCTTCTCTGTCTGGCAATCAGACTGACTGCATTGTACCAAGTGGTGTTGGTTTGTTTCCCAGGAGTTGGGCATGACCTCTTAGTTTAATTGAAATTGACTCTTAATGGTTCAGCGTACTGGAACATTTTGGACTACTCCATGTGCCCAACTTTGTGGGAACGGTTTGAGGATGATCCCTTCATGTTTCAACATGACTGTGCACTAGTGCACAAAGCAAGGTCCACATGGATGAGCAAAAGCGATAGATGAAGCTTGTATCCTTGGTTACTCATGTCCCAGAAAAAAAAATGATAGACAGCCCATTCCAAGGCTGGCGGGGAGTCGGATTCAGATAAGCTTGGTTGTTGATTTCCTCAGGCAGACAGATTTTTTTTTCCTTCAGCCTTGAAGTCTATCGGGATGATCCGATTCCAAAATGGCCTAATTGTGGGAAACATTCCACTGATCCATGCTAAGAGTCCTATGCAAGGTCGTACCCACCACGCTGACGAGTCCCAGCGGCAGGTGGTCTGCAATTCTCAAAAATAGCCTCTACCTTACGGTTTAGCTCGTAAATCTGCTGATTTAATGAAGTCACGGCACAGATCAAACCTTCACACTGGCCCGGAAGCTTGATCATGGCCAAAATTGCCCCCAAGACCTTCTTCAATTTCCGACAGAACAGAGCCCCTCCGATGCCAAAAAGAAGAGCCTCTGCTATCATAAATCTAATTATGTACATGTCTTCAACATCCTCCACAGACAGGCCTGAGAGACGCATCACCTTCCACTCTCCCCACAAGTCCACAACGAATCCCCCAGGGTGCGTCTGAGCAGGGCACACCAGGTTCTCCTGGACCTTGTCGTTTTGTTGAAAAAATCTTGTCAATAGAGTTGATCGTCCATGATACCAAAACAGGAAGACTCAGCTGCTATCTCTGTCCCAGAGTGGAAATAAAACACAAATAAGTAAAACAAATGATTTAATAAGATTAACTTACATTTTTTAAAAGTTGATTAGATAATAATAATAATAAAATAACAATACCTCTTGTTGAATGGCCATCATTTATGTTATGAAGTGGTTGAATCTCTTGGTCATCATCATCATCATCATCATCATCATCATCAGGGCTTTAATCTGCTCCAGGGCTTGTTGACTATCAGTTTTAGCTTTGTCATAAAATTCTACTACAATTTTTTGGCTGAAGTGTTGACGTGATGTCGTAGTGGGGCTCAAGAACTTTAAAGCCGGCACATCAACAACATTCGGACGTAGATCCAGAGCTTTAAAACCTCCTACAGCTTATGTTATTGCTCTGGACCAATCTGAATTACCTGATAAAGGTTGTTTAAATGCTGCTGCTATCGGTCTTTGCAACAAGCTGCTTTTCTTGCTTGTAGAAGACGTTCACGTTCGGATGATGTCGTTTCAAGTGCGTTAACAAGTTAGATGTGTTGCCTGCAGCAGATCTAATCTCCGTGAAGCAACGTCGACACACAGCTTTGGATTTGTTCACGTCTTTTAACAAAACATACTATTCCCAAACAGGAGACCACAACCACAGACATAAATACGTTTACGTTTAAGTTGTTTGTCTATGACTGCAACAACATGCTAGGCTGCTAATGCTACGTGCTGCAAGATAATTGCGCCGTGCTGAAACACGCTTAGGAACTTCAGTTCTGCAGCGCATAATCTCTTGTTAATAAAATTTAATGAGTGAAAAAAAAAAATCGAAACGGTACGCAGGTGGACCGAACCAAACGTGCCGTACCAAACCAGTAGCTTTTATATTTAACACTGTAAATAAAAATAAAAAAATAGATGGATGAATACTTTTTCAACCCAATACAAATTATTTATTATGTATAGAAATCCAAAACATCTGTGTGTTATTGACAGATTGAAGTTAGTCAAATATGTGTTTTGCTTGTAAATTTAACATGTTTGCTTCATTTTTTTAGTATTTGAGTGTAAGCAGCTGTTTTATTTCCATCACTGTTACCTTTTATTTTGCCAAAAGCAAAAAATAATTAAAAAAAAAAAAAAAAAATTACAGCACTGAACATGTTTACAGAAAAAAGAAAAAAAAAAAATCAAGAGTCATCCTAGTTCACCTGCACTACTGTTCTATAAATATTTCATGTTGTCATAGTTTACTGTGAACGTGTTCCTGCGTGCCTTTTGTCCAGAGGGATAATGCCACTTTGATGCCATTTTTTCATGATCTACACAACATTTTCAACAGCCTTTTTTTGACATGGGTGGGTGGGGGTGAGTGGGCCCCTTAGGCAGTGTGTGGTGGATCTACACAACTTTGCTAAACAGTCGTCGTTGTTGAGTGAGTGTGTGTGTGTGTGTGTGTCCAACCTGTGTGTCCCTAATTTAGCTGTGCAGCCTAGAAGGCAGATAAAAGTAGTGAGAAAAACACCTTACTCCTTCATGCTTTGGCTTTACCTCCACACTGTAAGGTTATTAACAGGCCATGACAAAAGGGGTGAGCGGGGTGGGGGTGTGCGGAGGATTCTAGCAGTTTTTATAGCTTTGCTGCTGCCCTATCTCTGCACCGGGCATTTATCTCTCCCTGGAGGTGCAGCAAATAATTTTAAATTAATAAGCACGTACAGGATGGGGCAGCTGTGATGGATCATGGTGCCCTGAGCATAGAGAGATGAACAGTTAGATGGACAGTGTATGGTTTCTCTCCTTATATTTCTCTTCTTTATGTACAATATAGATTTGTAGCAAAACGCACATTAAACATAAAGTGCATTCTCTTTGTGTTTTTGTTTCACATTCCAGAATATAATGTGCACAAAACCCATCAGGTCTTAAAATGACGTAAGCTGAGAATTGCACATTAAATACTACTAAATGTAATCAAAATTTAATGTTACAGTTTAAATTTAACAGATACGTACTACAATAAAAGCTGCTACAAAGTATTTAATGCAGCTATTCATTAACTGTTCTTTAACAAGTATGCATAATAATATGAGAATGTGGAAAATAAAGCAATTACAACAACTTTATGCATAACACATGGGTTCACTAATGACAGCACTTTTGAGACACTTGTTTTAAGAACATTAGAAATTAATGGAATAGTTACAGATTAAAAACATTTAATGATAGCGTCAGAGTTGTCGTTTACACATTTCCATGGCAACATTGTATCACTGCCCATGTCTCATTATGTCTTTGGTTTTGAATAATCTTTTTATTTTGAACGTATTATTGTGTGACAATGCATGTCAAATGTTTAGCAAATGTTGTAAACCACAAATCACTGTATAAACTGTATGCAACTTTCTGATTACATACTTTGTTTTTGTCCAGTATTGTTTTCCATCTTGCTGACCATTAGAACAGGATGATTACATTTAAAATGGAAGAAAAACTTTATATCAGAATTTTAGTCCATCGCACAACACTCCAGCTTGTCAAGTTCTTGCCTGCCATCCTCTCTGAACTGTACTAAATTTGCAGCCGAGTTAAAAATGCAGCACTGTTGCACTGTTGTTGTGTTATTAGTTAGTGTTAAATGGGCAATGGGTGGAAATACTCAGTGTGCACTTATTTTCCATTAGAGCCTTTTGGCAGTGTTTGGCTTCCAAGAACAAGCAGGTTTTTAATATTTTGATGAGTGCTGGCCACTTCCACGGCCAGACGATTTCATGTAAGACTCCAGGTGCTTCAATGTTCAAAGTCAGAGAGACATGGTGGGAGGCTGTAGTAAACAGCATGTGTACATGCCTTTTTATACAACGCCCTTGGCCATCCTGGATTCTTGTTGGCAGGAGGCTTTTATCATAGAATAAATACAGTTCTTGTATTTTACAGTTCCACCAACATTTATTACTCCGACACACGTGTGAGGCCCAAATAGTCAAAGTAAATTAAACTACAGTCATTCTGTCCTGTATGGTATTTTAATGATCAAAATAAGGAGATCTGAACACTTTATAACATATATATTACTTTTATTCTATGCGTGAAACTGTGTGTAAGCATGTTACTTACTGTTGCTTTTTTTTGTGTTTTACTATTTTTGTAGTTTTGTTGTTGTTTTTCAGATTACCAGATACAAGGACTGCAACTTAGCCCCTGGCTTGAAGTTCTTCACACAGAGCAGACATTATATTATCAAATACAGTACATGGCATTGATTTTATCTAATGGTCTAGATCAGAGGTCTGCAACCTGTGGCTCTGGAGCCACATGCGGCTCTTTGGTCCCTCTGCAGCGGCTCTTTCTAGCTTTGACCAAAACTGAAATAAAACTGAATTTTATTGGGTTTTTTTTAGAAACCCAGCAAAAACTATAGTACAGTATTTTTTTTTCCTTCTTTACAAAAATTTTGTCTTTTATTTTGTCTTAAAATGTAAAAATATCAACAAGTGTTAAAAATATTTTTTTTAGTATTATAAAATCACCCCTACTGGCCAGAAAAGCCCCCCTCCAACAAACTGTGGGCCACCAGTTGAGAATTCCAATTGTAGCAGGTATTGTGGCTCTGTTCACATTTAATTTAGTGAACAAAGGGGCAGAAATGGCTCTTTTGATGGTAAAGGTTTCAGACTCCTCATCTGAATGAACCAGGTCTCTCTTGTAAATGAGTCATCGAGGTTCAATGAGATTAACCTGCCTAAATAAAGGTTGAATGAAAAAGTCTCCTTTTCTAGATTAATTAAACATAAACAAATCAAAAAGATGATGGCACTTGAAAAAGTCAAGATATAGCACTGCCTGAAAAGTAAATTGACGTTTTAGAAATTCAAGGCCATAGTAATGAAAACAATCATTCAAGAACTGGGGTCTGTGAGCCCCAAACTGTGAGGGCAGCTCCAGAAGATCCCAGGAACAACACTGAAAGCCTCAGATCAGAAAAGTAGCTTTAGATACAGCTAAAGATACTGTGTGAAACCCTTAAGCTCCCAGTCCTCTGGTAGAGGACCTGAGTTCAACCGCCTGCATGAAAGGATGAGTGGCGAGTTTAAACAAAGTAGCACGACCTACTAAACTGTTACTGGGGAAAACCATGCACATATGTATTTACATTGGAGTTACTTTGACTTTAGGCCGTCTAATTTTAGTACAATCTAAAACGTTCAAAAAAGGATTCCTTTTTCAGCTGCAGTGCAAAAGTTGTTTTCTTCACAACTAATTATTTCAAAACTAATACATTTTAGTTTTTTAGTAATTGTATGTTTATGTTCAAGCCAAGCAATGAAAATCTGCAGTAAATTACACCACAATATGTGATGATTATGATAAGTTACAATAAGGATTATAGTATGAGTTCAAGTTGCTAAGTTATAACAAGCTATACTCCGATGTCCCCCATCACCGAGGGACTTGAATAGTGAATGTTTATAGTTTTTGAGATGAGTTTTCAAGTTTTTCTGGACTAAAGTGGTGCCCAGTGGAGACCATGGCCAACATAGATTACACCTAGATGGAGCTACTGTACATCACAGCTGAAGATAGTACATTGCTTGTCTTTCAAGTTATTCAGCTCAGAAGGTTTACAATATGGCAGCAGCCATCTTGGGTTTTGACTTGGCATAGAGTTGTCCATTCTAACTCAAATCTGGAGCCCGTCCCTGCCTGACCCAGATTAGTGCTGGGCCATAATAATGTGCTTAATGTGCGAGCCGGGTTGGTGTCGGGCTTTTGATTGCGTCAGCGGATGCATGCGGCTGACGATCCAATATATGGCAACATGGCTTACCATAAAATCACCAGCTGCACGTGGCCATTTGACCGCACGCCTACCGGCCTTGAAAGAGGTAAAAGTTCAGTTAAGCTTCTGTTGGACTACTGCCAGTAATCCATCACCCAAATGGACATTAATTTAGCTGCTGCACTCAGCGGACGTGCGCGGCCGACGACCCAAACAGGTGAGATCACAAAATATTCGACATGTCAGAGCAGTGTCCATGTCTGAATAATGCAGAATGCAGGCAGAAGCAGCTTTATTGGCCATGAAAGGACAAACGCACCCTCAGCTCCGATCTTCTGTCCCCTCAGCCTCATGCGTCTGCCAACCATTAATAAATATATAAGCAGTCAAAGCTTAATTAAAAATGTTTTTTTTTTGTTTGTTTGTTTTTTTGGGGGGGAGGTGGGGGGTCGGACTTGTAATTACTAATTCGTCGGGTCGTATGGGGTTCGGAAATTATGGCTACGGGTCGGGTTGGATTTTGTGGGGGCCTGAATGCAACTCTAACTTGGCAACCAAATTGTGAAAAGGAAGCTTTCATACATAAGTAGCCTCAAACCAAAATGGAAGTTGGTACCGCACTTATTTTTTTATTTATTTATTTTTTTGTCATTGTGCTCATAACATGCACAGACAGATGGAAGTTATTTCCAGTTTTTCTTTTTTGGTCCTCATTGGGGAACAAAAAGACAGAAGCAGCAGGTAGGCACTACCTGTGGTGCATTCAAACAATGCTACGAGCAGACACGAGGCCTATCAATGTATGTTCAACATCTTGTTTCAGCACGTTAATAATCCTCATTCACTTCAAGCAGTGAACATCAAGGAAGTTAAGACGGCTCACTTGGAACTTAGTGAAATATTTTGGCATGCATAGACATAATCACTTTTTTTTTTTTTTTTTGTAATTCGTTTATTACCCTGAAAGGACGGTTATTGTGATTGGGTTATGAATGTATCTAAAACAGACTGAAGTAATGAAAAGAAAATAAACTCTTTAAGTGCAACTGGTTGATAATCAAATAGGACTAGGTTAGCGATGTTTCAGTAATGGTTGATCTACCACTTGTAGAAAAACAAATACTATGCAGTAGTTCATGCCACGTGCTTTATTGGTATTGTCATTTTTGGATGCACTGTTCAAACACGTTAATCCACCACCAGTTCAACTGATTGACTCTGATTTAGCATGCACATAATGTTGTGGTTTTTCAGCTCTACATTAAACTGAGTTTAATGCATTTGAATGTATCTTTTAAGTCTGACTGTCTGGGTTGCTTCGATAGTTCAAGAATAATTTTCATATTTCACTTTGTTTTATTTTGTTGCATAATGATACAATAATAACCTTTTAAAGTGCAATACTTCTGTAAACATTGTGTAATTTGTGTCCTACATTTTATTTTTTATGTTGGATAGTTGGGAGAATCAGTTCTTTTTATTTATTTTTTTTTGTATTTGTTTGCTTCAGCCTGTGTCTGACTCACTGTAGCATGAGAGTTATGTTCTAAAGCTATTGAGTTATGGAGCAATTGTGCAATTTAAGGCCTCACTGAAACAGCAATTCTAACTCTCAAAGTTGGACAGTTCAAGCGAGCATTCTCAGCCTGGCACTACTTTGCAAGTTTTCTACCACTTATTTTATTTATTTATTTATTTATTTATTTTTACACATTTATTTTATTTTTTTGCAACAGAAGGACACATAGAAACCTGTGGATGTTTGTAAAATCATCCAAATAGATTAATTTATTGGACATTGTGGGATAAGCAATGACAAGAGCAACTCAAAGCATGCATTGTTTGAAGGAACTAAAGGTACTTATTGCAGTGTCTTAAAGAACAATACATAAAACAAATCATAAAAATGAAAGTAAATGTGCATAATATTTTTAATCTCATATTACTGGTAATAATTAATGTGGCTCTAAATTTGATATTCTTAATTGAAATTTGTGACTGCCTGGAAACTACCATGTGTTTGTTAATCTACAAGAACAACAGAAGCGACTGAAAATACCATACCATGCCATTTTATTTATACAGCACTTAAAAGAGCGATAAGGCCAACCAAAGTGCTGTACAAACAACAGGCAGGCAACATATAAAATGAAGTACAAAATAGATCAGCAATGGCTAAGTCCAGGGAAGAGTCCATTTAATGGAAGTTGTGATGTACTGGTATGCATTTATGCGCAGATTTGTTGTCAAATCAAAGTGCATTGTTTACATTGATTGCATACCAGCATTTCAAAGTTGCATATCAACATACTGTATATGAATGACTGGAGTAAACACTGTCAAATTGCATCATTTTGTATGGTTCAAAATAATATATTTTAAGTTCAAGTTCCTTTGCGGTGAGTAACTTTAGTTTAGGTTATTTGTTCATTTAAAAAAAAAAATACAATACAAAACAATCCCATGAACAATAACGTACAGAGTATAAATAATGAAGGGTAGCAGAAAGAAGAAAAAATCTTATTATATCTGCCCCTTTTTTCAAACAATTTGTTCAAACGGTAATAATCTTGGAGTAACAGAACAAAATGAATAACTTTCTAATTTTTCTAACTTTTCTAATGTTTCTTTGTATTATGTGGCCATTTACACTAAAGAGCCTGTTACTCTTTGGTCCATCACCATGTTCTGTGTTGCAAACAGAGAAGCTCTAAACAAGGTTAGCACCTTATGGGAAAATAACATGTACAAATCAATAGAACACAAATTAACTTGATCTTATATAAACTTCTTTTTTTTTTCAACTGCATTGCATCAGATGTATTTTTGCATCTTACACTCTGAAACACATTTCATATGTACCATTACAGGAAATGGACTGAGAATCATAATGTTTAAAAAAACAAAAAACAAACAAACAAACAAAAAAAAAAAACCACAGGCTTCTATGTAAATGACCTCCTAATAAAAAATGACGGTGGACTATACATTTTAAAACAGTTTAAAATAGCTGCTTTAAAAGATTAAAGTTGTTTAAAGTTGGCTTAGGAATTGGCTCCACTTGGTGTTAGCTCGACTCTTCAATGAAAACTCATCTCTCATTCATCAAATTTAAATAAATCGATTATATACAGCATTGATTTTTCAAACTTTTCAACGTGTGGTTCATAAAATATCAGTAAAGAAAACTTCCCACAAACTATTTTTGTTTAAAGTGTTCAAGCTTTTTTTAATCAGCCCACTAAAAAGGACATAAATATATAACAGTCTCAACAACAATTAGACCTTCTAAACTCAGGATTTACATTTTGTAATACGCTTTGTGCAGCCATTAAAAAATACTTAAAATGACCTCAGAACCTTACAGTTTGAGTCTCAGAACCACATTAAAACTTGTCAAACTATCCCTTTTAAGAACTAGTTCACCAACAAAAGAGCATTATAAAATGTATTTTATTTCTATCTTGGGGGTCACATAGCCCTAATTTTTCACATACAACAGAAAAACAATTCAGTTTTGACTGTTAGGTAAACTGCTCCTTTATTTACATGGATTTTAACTTCAGTAACTGACATTAAACAAATAATAAAAATCTAGAAATAAATGTCTGTATGTATTAAATAATGGATAAATCACATGAGTATTCTTGCGCATTCTTTCATCACATGAGTATTGCTCTTTCCTGTCTCTTCTTCATCCACTGCATCTCTGTGGACTTCTATGTAAGTTATACTTACTGTTAATGTGAGGACCTTTTGGTCCTGCGGGGACTGAGTCGCTCCTGCCAATAGATACACCCCTCATAGAGTCTCTGATGTCTCTCCTTCTCAGCCCTATACATCTTCTAACTCGCTCTTTCTCTGTCGTGTCTCACCCTGACGGCCTCCTGCTCTACAGCTTGGTCTTTGTTCAACAGTTCTGCTTCTGTGGAGTCAAAGTGTTGCCAACATTCTCCTCATTTTAAGGTCCTTTATATAC
Source organism: Simpsonichthys santanae (assembly GCA_031762415.1). Taxonomy (NCBI): domain Eukaryota; kingdom Metazoa; phylum Chordata; class Actinopteri; order Cyprinodontiformes; family Rivulidae; genus Simpsonichthys; species Simpsonichthys santanae. The sequence goes on along the minus strand of JARVLU010000952.1, from coordinate 15,576,475 downwards.
CCCCTGTGTCCTCCCTGCTTATATTTTGTCCCTCTGTCTTCTGATATTTGCAGTTATTCACCCACTTGTCCACTTTTGTGATTTCCTCTCTTTTGATTGGCTTTTTCTAATACTGTTCTGTCCAGTAAAAATAAATAAAAATCATCTATTTGTTTTAGATACTCTCCTTTTTATTTGTTTTTGTCTACCTTGACGATTCAAAGGTCAAAGACAAATTCTCCTACTGTGAAACACAAATTATAATCTTGTAGTATAGGCACTGTAGTGAGTCGAGTAGTACTTTGAGTAATTCATTTCTTAGTTTTGTTGTACACAACTCTGAAAATACCACTGATATAAATGCCAAGCCTTTTAAAATGAGGTTGGTTCCAAACATTAAATAAATATATATTTAATTAAATGTTGAGTTACAATTGATTACGCAAAACAAATTCAGACTTTTGCCTCTGCCTGTTAGAGTTTAATCTACAAATTCCTTGGGGCCATCATTAGGGCACTGTGAGATATTTTATTAGCAACAAAGAAATGACCTGTTTGTTTTGTTCTTACACATGGAGGTATAGTAGATGTAGCAGTGGATAAGGTTGTTGTATGTGGGAAAACAATCAAATGTCAAATATGCTGATAAACATAGTCACACTTGTGAATTTAATGATCCTAAATGTGTTTGGTTTGAACATTGTAACAAGCAGATATGGATGATTTCTTAAGATTTATCTGGTTAAACTTTTCATTGATTTTGTGTACACAAAGAAAATACAGGTAGTCCCCGACTTACGAATGAGATCCGTTCCTACGCCCGTTCGTAAGTCAAAAATCGCTGTAAGTCGGAAAATACTGTACGTCCAAATGGCACCTCATACATACACCTCACATCCAAGCACCTCATACATGCAGTACTGTATTTTTACCAAGCACTTAGCCTATCTTCAAAAACCACATACATTTAGGAGCCATAACAAAGGAAAATAAGAGTTAATTTCTTACTGGGAGCTGGTTTCTTCCTCCGTCTGTTAGCATGTTAGCTCGTTGCACCTCCGGCCTCTGCAGCTTCCTGCTGC
>JARVLU010000952.1:15534433-15545493 GCA_031762415.1 Simpsonichthys santanae | reverse complement strand
CTATCAGCCCAGAAGTCAGTTGATGTGGAAAAAAGTAAATATTCCTATGTCAATTTGATTCAATTCAGTTTATGTATATAGTGTCATGTCACAAAAGAAGTCTGCTCGGGGCGCTGAACAGAAACACTCATATAGAAAAAACAAGTTAACACTATTTATCTGAGGATCAGACTGCTTTGAATATAACTTCATCGCAAATTCTCATCTCGAGCAAGCATGGCGGCAACAGTGGAAAGGAAAAACTCCCTCATGAGGAAGAAACCTTTAGCAGAATCAGGCTCAGGACAAGTGGTCATTTGCTTCAACCAACTGGGTTAGAGAGGAACATGAAGGAGGAACAGATACACAATGGCAGGTCAAGAATCATATAGAAATAGTATCAAATGAAATCTATTAAATTTTAGCAAGTCATTTATAGAAATTTGGTCAATTTGTCCTCTAGTAGTGTAAGCCGATGGCAGCATAACAAGCCAACCTTAATTATAGGATTTATCAAAAAGGAAAGTCTTAAGCCCAGTCTTAAAACTGGACAATGTGTCAGCCTTAAGGACAGAAACTGGAAGTTGGTTCCAGAAAAGAGGAGCCTGATAACTGAAAGATCTTCCTCTCATTCTGCTCTTGAAATCTCTAGTAAGCCTGCAGTCTGAGAATGAAGTGTTCTGTTAGGAAAATATGGAACAATAAGAAATGTAATATAAGATGGAGCTAGGTTGTTGCGAGCTTTGTGGGTTGGAAGTAAGATGTTTAATTAAATTCTGGATTTGACAGGAAGCCATTGGAGAGAAGCTAAAACAGGAAATATACGATCTCTTCTACTAACTCCAGTTAAGACTCTGGCAGAAGCATTTTGGATCAACTGAAGACTTTTTATAGAAGTTTTGGACACCCAGATAACAAACCATTGCAATAGACAAATGCATGGACTACTTGTAAGTTTTGCTTAGACAAATATTGTACATACTGTATTTTTTTTTATTTAATGACATTTATAACGTGAAATTTTAAAAACTCAGATCTTGTGTCTAGTGAACCTTAATTTTTACAGCCGAACATGTTCATAATTAGTGGAGAGGCTAAAATGCTGCATTAACTGCTTATTGGTGGTATCAGCTATCTGTTTGGATAGGAAGGTGCAACCATAATTCAAAACAAATTAAATTATGAATGCACCATAAAGCATCAATAAAATACATATTATTTAATTAAAAACCTGATTACACACATACCCCCCCCCCCCCCCCCCACACACACACACACACACACACACACACACAACAATAATGAACACCCAACTTGCTGTATTCTTTCACTCATCTGGTTCATCTTCACGTCAACCTATAGTCCTCTACCAGAGACATGGACTCTTGAGGGTTAGGGTTGGCACAGACTTTTAGTTATTCCTAGGACTGCACTCTTCTGTAAAGACATCTCTGTGGTTGTTCCTGGGATCTGTTGGAACCCCTCTTCCAGATTGGGGGGTCACAGCACTGAGTACTTCAGTGACCACTGGAATTAATGATGCTTTGACTATCCACAATTTGTCAATTTCCTCTTTCAGTCCTTGTTATTTCTTTAGTTTTTTATGCTCCTTCCTCCTGACGTTATAATCACTTGGGGTTGTTACATCTATCATCATTTCCTTCTTCTCAACCACCACAATAGTAAGCACCTTGATAGCAGTGTATCTGTTTTAACTGTGCTCTATAAATAAAGATGACTTGACTTGACTTGGTTAGCAATCACCTGTTTGTCAGTCTGAATCTGAAAGCCCCACGGTATCTTAGCCCTGCCATTCTCCACCACCCTTGGTGCAGTCTCCCACTTTGACTGTGGAAGCTGCAGTCCATCCATGTCCATGTACAATATCATTCCAGTCACCTGGTTAAGGTACTCCATGTATGTTTTGCTTGCCTGCACCTTACATCCTGCTTTTATGTGCTGGATCATCCCAGGGACAACTTTGTAGTATACAAGATTTATCTTTAGAAAGAGATGAACACACACGCACACACACCCATTTCCTCATGTTTATCCATCCATCCATCAGTTATCTTTACCTGATTCTTCCTTTTTGGGGTCATGGGGGCCACTGGTGCCCATGTCCAGACTGAACTTCATGAACTGTCCACTGTACAAATAATAATTAAAAGAAAAACTATAAAAGCATAGGGATAATGGACATCAACAATAAGTGTGCTGATTACAAACCAAGGGCAGGCGCAATAAAGGAACTGTAAAGAAATAAAACGGAAAGTTAGGGTGCAAAAACAGAACAGAGATGGAACTAAAAATATCAAATGCTGATCACATGAAGATACGGCTTTGAAAACTCACAGCTTGCGGCGTTGTTTTTCTCCACAACTTTCTCACATCGCAACATATGTCATTTGCTAGATTCATAGGTCTGCTGTTTCTACAGGGTACAGTGAAATATAACTGTGGTGAACATAAATGGTATCTAAGATCAGACACAGTTTATGTCACATCCCTGCTGTTTGGGGTAGCAGTCCATCACCATCATTACACGATACCAGCACAAGGCGGATATATGGCCATGTTTCATGGTACAAAAAAAAAAAAAAAAAAGTCTAAAAAATGTTGCTTTTTTATCAGTGAAGCTTTATAGTGGCAGACTGAAAGATTTCATCCAACTATTGAAACTATTGAATGTCCCACATCAAAAGAACGAGTTGCACTTATACAATTAATCCTTTGCTTCTTTTTTTTTCTCACATGTATGAATGTTGTGTGGCAATTCTCCATCAATAGCCCCTGCTTCTCAAGGCTGTTGAATTGTTGCTTATTGAACAATCTCTGCAGCTATGAAGCATTAATGTATTATTTACCAATCGTTTCAAAGAGTTCATGCGCTGTTCCCCCCCTCCAAGGCTAATCTAGCGCTTGTTTTCTTCCAAGCGTCATCAGCACCGCATTTTGAAAACCACTTGACCATGTGTGTGAAGACAACTTTAGTAGGAAAATTAGGAATTGTTGACCAGTGGTGAAAGCAAGTTAGTAACATTATTGTTCTTGTAGTATTTGCATGTGTTGTGTGATTGTAAAGTTAAAAAGGCAGGACAACTGGTGTCTGTGGACGGCAGTCTGGAGAAAACTCTCCTCACCATGCAATCTAATAGAGCTTGGTGAAGAATGTGTCTCCGAGAAAATAAAAAAAGAAATAAATAAGCTCCTCATGAGTAATAATCCAGGCAGTGGGGGGGTTCAAATTGAAATACCAAGGAGGACGAATGAAGGAGTATTTTCCTTTTGCCGAATGCTAGACTGCCTTTAAGATGGGAGGAGAAACAAAATGTGCCATGATCAAAATAAGGAAATCATTAGAGATGATGAGACGGAGCGTGAGTAAGGCAGGGTGCAAGCTTTTTAAAGGTCTGTAAAAATTACTGTTGTTCGAAAGGTCACTGTCTGGTGCCGGCAAGCAGCTGGGAGTTGTAAACGACCCTTCTTATCAAATGTTAATGCTGGCAGACCTCATGTCAAATGCGCCAGCAGTGGAAATATGTCTTTGAGGTCCTGCAGGTTCCATAGAAACAAGTCATTTCATTTACATGCGGAAATGTGACCAGCTAATTGCTTTTTTGCGGAACATCAAATAGCAGGATGGCTTTTTGCGGTGGGGGCCAAATGGAGGACCCATGAGAGGAAAGGAAATGTAAGACTTCCCATAGGGTCTGCGGAAACTCTCTTGTTTTGTCGCCACGTGTGCCACCAAGAAAAATGATTCTATTTCAGACAGTTGATCGATTTTTATAGGAACAACTTGTTTCAAGAGTCACTTTCAACGTGATCATTACGTTTCTCCATGAAGAGATCAATTACTGACGACACAAAAACGAGGTTGAAATAATAGATCTGATCCTTCAAAGCACGACCTGTTGCATATAGCTCTGGAGTTTACATTTGACCAGATTCTGATGAACAAGTTTGGTCAGGACCAAGAGCAATGTGGATTTCTGCAGTCTTAAAACTTGTAACTCAAAAACAATATTTTCAAAACCTTTGCATTGCCGTTCGTTTCAGATTAAATGGACATTTACTTTGTAGATAAAATGATGTGGTCATTTGGCACAAAAAACCAGCAGTAGCCGCTAACTACAGTATAAGACTTCTCATGCCGTCTGGGAGACATATGTCACATAATGTTTCTGCTATAAACTGTGTACTAAAAAAATCAACAGCTAAAGGGAGGTTTGTAAAATAACGTCTCAATAAAACATTATGAAACTCTACTGGTTGTAGTTTTGGGACAGCAGTAGTCCACTTTAGTCTTGGCCCTGCTGAGTCTAGCTTTCAGTTCAGTCTGGACAAAAATGAACTCTGCTTCTTCAAACTAAAGTCATACAAAGAACTATTCACAACAGGTATAGTATGAATTTATATATGTTTATATTTTCTTTTCACATAGCCTGACTTCAAAAGACCCAAAATATCAAAGTTCATGCTCAATAATCCAGGATCCACAAACAAACTCAGTCTCGTGAGCATCACACTACCATAGTGCACCAACCAGCTTGCTGGTGATAAGATGGTTTCTGGGGCTCATCCTCCCCCCTGTCCTTTGGAAGTCCTTTGGATGAAGGACCAAATGTCTCAAAAAAATTAAAATAAACTATGCAGATGACCTGACTGAACTTTGATGGATTTTCTACCTGCATTATTGAGCATGAACTTTGATGTTTTGAACCACTTTGGCTATGGTTGCCTCAGAGGAGTCAATGGAGGAGAGGGTGGACACCAGAAAACATGTTATCCCCATAAAACTGGTTGGTCCTCTATGGTGAGTTTGCTGTGGCTCCTCGGATTGATAAAGTCCTTTAGATGAAGGACGAAACGTCTCAACAAAACAAAAAAACTAAAAAAACGTACTGACCTGACTGAACTTTGTTGGACCTGAAATATCCCTTTTAAAATACAACTTCTAAATTCCCTTCTTTTGTTTTTTTCCAAATTAATTTGCGCTTCCATAAAAAAATCCTATGCTAAAATGTTGTCATGTTATATTTCTCAAATCAAAGCTACTAACTGGTGCTAATATGTGTCATCCCCCATTCCTCTGTAAAACCATGCCATGTGAATATTGATGTATCTCTGTTGTAAACATTATCACGCAGGCTGGGCCCAATATGATACGAGTTGAATTGCCTCTGGACCAAAAGGAAGATGGCACTTAATGTCTGTTTAGCATCTTCAGGCTGATAACATGATGTGACGGAAGCAGAGAAATTGATTTAATCTTCAACTGCGTGGCAATGAATGTTAATTTTCCTAGAAGATGTAATCTTTTGCCACGAATGGTTTGTCGTGGGCATTAGTGCAAGCCCTCGTGTTAGAGGGAATGTGGCTCTTATCGTCCCCTCTTTGTCCCTGCTGAAAGGGAGATCAAATTATTTGTGATTACAATGGTTTTATTTTCAATCCAAAATGCCCGGAACCAGTAAATGTAGAAGGCAAATCCTCCAGAATTATTTATAAATCTAATGATTTGCTTGCCACTTTGCAATCTAACAAGAAACCTGCACATGAACCCCCCACTTTTGTCCTTGAGAGCTATTAATAAAAGTAAATTCATATCACTGGGAATGGGGAAGAAAGACAAAAAAGAGGAAAAATACCTTTTTTTTTTCCTTTTTTTCACAATTTCCCCATGACACAAAGCATACTGATGACTAAAGCGCATTCTGAACTTGTGTCTAGAAAAAGTAACACTCAGTGGTAATTACATATATAGAGTGGGTGTTTGTCCAAACACAATCTAAGATTTAAACAAAGGAAGAAGGTTGCAAATCCTCCAGCCCATCCTCTTGATGTGCTCTTATGTTGTGCAATGCAGTAACCCAGACCCCTTTCTCTCCTCATTTTTATCCAGACAAGACTGCAGCAGCCCCGGCCGTCAGTCTGAGAGGACAAAAAGTCACCACTGGAAGCGATACCTCATTTAACACTGCCCCCTGGTGTTCAAACACAGGAAAAGCAGCCTGAACCAGAAGGAGGGAAGGAGAGGAGTGGAGGGGAAAGGGAGATTGAACCGACACACCTCGCTCGCTCCATCACTCCAAACACTCGAAAAATTAATGAAATGCTTCATGAATACATAGATTTCAAGCTTTAAAAAATAAAAAAAGTCAGTATTACCTCATGTAAAATACACATCTGCGAAGTACGCTGCACGTCAAGCTGTTAAATTAAATCAATGCCACTGACAAAATGCATGGTACATTTTCGGCCATGTGCAGTTATAGACTGATGGTTTTAAAATGGCATTAATATATATTTTTTAAGTGGTCTGCCTACATCGACTCACTTGTCAGAGTTCAGTTTAATGTTTGCCACAAAACGATGTTACATGATGTGCAACAGAACAGAGGGAGAAGAAGTCAGAATGCTCCACAAACGTAATGGAGAAAAAAAAAGCAGCTACGTCTTTCAGGTAGTCAAATAGACTTCCTGTCTTGCTTCATTGTAACGGTACAGTGGTGCATCATAGTGTAGCTTGTGTGCTGACTGTATTCAGGTGGCCTCCTTAAACAGCCTGTGCAGCCTGACAAATAAAACACGATGAGGTAAGAGTGGACAGAGCTGGGAAGGAAAATGGAAGAAAAAACAAGACCACTTGCTGGCACAACATGCCTAAATTGTTGTTCTTCTCCGCGTTGCCTCCCACCGTCACCCCACTTTGCCGCCGCTCTCACCTCAATCCCAAACCCAGACCTTCCTCCCTTCTGCTCGCTCAATCGGTACTGTCCGGAAAAATAAACCATCTGCAAGTTCAGGCACAGTGTGGTGCCAGAGTTAACTTGGCCGATGTCAGGGAGGTTTTTTTCTTCTTCTTCTTCTTCTTCTTTTAATTGTATTCTCCAAAGGTCACACTCCCCTTCCATACAGTCTCTGCCCGTCGTCACCTCAGCTTTGTGTGCAGAATCTTTGCCTATTGATCGGGCCGCCGACAAGCACGTCCTCAGCAGCAGGCTGCTCGAATCACAGCATGCCGTCGTGGGGAGGCTCCCACACTGCGCCCAGATCACAAAGCATTTGATAAGAGAAGGGAGGGCAGAAGGGCCCAGAGAAAGGACGACTGGATGGCAGGCAAACAAAGATGAAACGGGATAGGATGACAGAGAGGAAAGTAGCCATTATTCTCTGTAGAAAGTACAAATAGTTTGCAGTTGAAGAGCGAAACCTTCCCCGCGGATGTGTTACTTTCTCTTATTTTTTTATTTTTTCCAGAGCTTTGAAACGCTGAATGCTCTATATCCCGCCCTCCCCTCGCTCTTTCTCCACTGTTAAACCAAGGCCAAATCACAAGCCCCCCATGTGTAATTTTTCAACAATGCCTCTGGCCGCCTGACTTGATGGCTCGATGCTCCCTGTATAGCACGCAACCGCCTCAAAGGGAGCTCTGAGCTTTCCTTTTACTCCAACTTGATTCCAAAGCTGTTCAGACAACAGGGCTTTCCTTCTAAATACACAGTAAAGGGAGCATAAATGCCTGTCAGTGAAAGTGAGGGGTAAATCAGTAGGTGGGTGGGCTGCCCCTTTTTTTTTTTTTCTCCACCTTTTCCCTGTCTTTTTTCTTCCCTTCGCGTGCCGTTTCACTCGACCTTTGGAAAGGCACCGTTCCTGAGAGCGAAACCTGTTCTCACTCACCGTGACAAATTAAAAGACCTCCAAGAAGACGGCAAATGTCATCTTTATTCGGCGCGTCCTATCAATAAAGTTCCCATTGATCCTCGTCTCTTTATCCACAACTCTAGTCCAGTGTTAGGGGAGGGTGGGGGGCATTAATCACCATGGCCAGTGTTTGTGTGGTCAGTGTGGATCTTTACAACCAGCCCCTTGGGATACAAATAGGCTGAGCGCTTGTTGAATTAGTGCTTTTGAGTTGCTGCCCTGACTGAAGACTCCTGTCCGCTTGTGTGTGAATTAGCAATTGATTGCTGCCTTCTGTTGAGCTTGCAGACAGCCCAGTGCCAAAAGGATGAAACTCCTGAGTGTGCTGGAATGAAAAAGTCTTCTATCACAAGGAGATATCTGATTATTAAAAGAAAGTTGCCCCCCCCTCCCCCCCTTGAGGGCCTCGAGGGCACGAAGAGTCACGCAGATTTTAATTCAGGTCACACTGACAGAAACAACACGCTATTAATGGGGCATTTGATTAATTAGTTTAATTCATTGCAAGCAGTGGACTGCTTCTTATGAGACTCTGACACAATATCCTCCCACACATCTCTTCCAAGAGTGTTTGCTATTAGTGGAAAGATAATGAAGTACCTGAACAACAACACAGCTGAACATCGGCGCTCGGGCAGCCCCCGCGCAAATCCACAGCGGGGGCATCTGTGTTTAACCTCTTCTCTGTCGCACGTTAACAGCTTTCAACTTAACGTTTAAATGTGAACTTCAGACAAATGAATGGTGCGTAATATCATCAAGGTCTGCTCAGCTTCAGCACCGGTTTGAGTCGCACGCACGGTTTGAACTGAATAGGGAAAGGGATGATTTGACCCGTTGATTGGAACTTGAAACCCCACATTAGAGGTAAAAACAGGTCAAGGAGGGTGACTTTCTATAGTCCATTTTATCTGTAAATATGCATTCATCATTATTTTTTTAAATTTGACATTCATGTGGATGTGCAGTGAGTAAATCTGTGTAATTGATGCACCTTTTGGTTTTCCTTGTACAGATTAGGATTTAGATCATATATTGTGTCTGACTGTTTTGGCCAATCTTTCTGACTTTTATTTTTATTAGCAGCTTTGATTGTTATCAGCCCATTAAATGACCGTTATTAGTCGTTATCATCCCCATAGGTAGCGTTCAGACTGTCCCTCCTACCTCCTAGTAGGTTTAAAGGTATGTTCTTATTGTTGATAACGTGCAGCTTCGTACACGTCTAAAACCAGAAGTTTTTGTTTATTAGCTTTATTTAATTAACCCTTTTCCTAAACCCAACCTTACACCTGACCCAGAGCACTGACCCTAAACTTAACTCCCTAATTATCAGCTATAAGAATATTGTACCTTTAAACCTACTAGGAGTAATAGAGACAGCCTGAACGCAACCTATGGGGATGATAACAACTAATGACGGCGTTTTAATGGTTGATAACATTCAAAGTGTGTATTTTTTCCAACTAAAGTTGACAAGACTAAGCTACTGTTTTCCTTCTGAATTTTTCTGAACTAACACCAGGGCAATCTTTTGGGATAAGATGCTTGTTGAACAGTGTTTTCTCTACAATGCACCAGTTCGACTAAAATTACAAAAAGAACACGAAGAAAAAAGTTTTCACAATGCATGAGAGACAAATATCAATAGATCAAATCCCTTAAATATGCACACATTAGAGCATTTATGTGCTGTTAAATGTGTATAATAGTCTATTAATGTAAATCTCATTTAGGAGTTTAAGATGTATTTTATTGTTAGAATGAATGTAGCGTTCATGTCAAACCTTTGTTCTCTGTGCTCAGAGCAAAAGAAAACAGATACAATTAACAAAAAGGTTGTTAATAAAAACCCCACCACCCCAAAACCTGTCAGCCAAGGGGAAACAGAACTGGTCTTAAATTATTCAAAAATATATAAAAATTTAAGCACATGAGCATTTTTGCAGTCAGATCATAACCATTATCATTCTATATCATTCATAAAATATATCTTTTTCTATTAAATCAGATAAAATGAATCATAAATCAAACTTAATGTTGAAGTATTTTTACTTGACTATTTGTAAGAGAAAGTCAAAGATATTACCATTTTTCCTTTCAGTATAAATGACATACATAACATTAAGACAAGGAAAATACTGAAATATTGAGACCATATTCATAAGTGCATGCCTATAATATAAAGGGAATGTCTTTATGCCACACTATGATATATATAATTAGTTTTTAATTATTAAAATGCAGATATCAAGTTAATTTTTGTTCTAATTTAGCTTATTTTGATTGCACAGTCAAGTTGTACTTCCATGTTCATAACTTTTCTCAGAATCACATTGAAAGGAGTTATTGCTTGTGCACAGTGTACAGTGTAAACTTTACTAAAGCAGCAGGTCAGCACCCAACATAATGAGCAAAAATCCCTTTGATTGCTCAGACGTGAAGAAGACTTTGATGAGTGCAGGGACATGCTCGGAGCCAGAAGCGTTGATGTGTACTGCCACCATGTGGCAACATGAAGTAGACCTCTCAAGTCTAATCACAGCATCAAGAACATGATAAAACAGTCCTCGCTGTAATTTATTTATTTAAAAATGTCCACTAAATCTCTTTGATGAAGATGACGATAATGAGAGCCGGAGCCAAGCCCTGCATGTGTTTGGGCAGAGGAGCGTCTCGCCTGTAGCGGTCACTCACATTCATATTCATGGTCGGCTCGACAGCCCACACATGACTTGTTTGCCTTCCAGTGAGATGGGGCTTTCATCAAGGGGTTACCATCCACCAAAACCCTCAGTCTTCTCATGAGAATTCAAGTTATGACTTTTTTTACTCTTCATAAACTCTGTTTGAATCAAGCTCTAAACAACTTAGTGTTGTTAATGTCAACATTAATGATTTCAGCATGGCAACTCCTTCAGCTCATGTTTGTTACCATATGTTCATGTGAAGTGCAGATTATAAAAATATGTCCTTGATTTGATCAGAACAGTCATTTATGTACAATTCTAAACAAATTTAGCTAATAAATATTCACTTATAATCTAATATTTGTGAGCCTTGTAGCACATTTTGGTTTTTAATAGTGTTTAAAGCCAAAAGGCGTCAGGGGGAGAGATAATTGTTTTCCTTGCTTTGGTAGCCATCTGACTAATAAAACTAACTTAGTTTAATTTACAATTATAATCTAAATTTTGATATTGAGACTGATCTCTAATGCACATATTGAGCACTAACCTTTTTTACATGAATGTATCACTTTATTTCCATCTGTAATTCAAGACTAGACCAAATGTCAGAGTCAGAGATTCTTTATTGTCATTCGCACCACATGTGGTACATGTGATGAAACGAGATTATGTACACAGGGT
>JARVLU010000952.1:15441697-15471514 GCA_031762415.1 Simpsonichthys santanae | reverse complement strand
TCCAACTATTTCTTTCCAAACTGGGGCCATTCTAGGAGCTTTGTACCAAAGGTAAAATGTCCTAACCTTTTCACAGAACTCCACATAATAAAAAAAAATCTGAACTTTACAGATTGATAAAGCAAGTACAGTAATAATCTAAGTCATGTCTGAATGCAATCAGAGAGGAAGATAAGAAATGGATCATAACACCAGTGAAACTCTGTTTCTCTGGCTCTGAGCTGAGTTCCCATTTAAATGTGACACACGACTGGTCATTTGGTTAATCTGAATCTATGTCAGACGTGAGAGCAGTGACCTGCCTGGCATCACTCCTTTACACACTCCACTCAGATGAGGCTGCGTTCCTAGAAACAGACACGTATTGATTTTCAATCAGGGTCAATCTACAGATTTTTGCAAGCTATTAATCTCAACCTGTTTTTGTAAAATGCATTTTCTGGGGATGCCTTTTGGTGTGAATGCTTCTGAAGCATGCACACTACTGTGATCCATTTTTCTTCCATACGTTATTTTGTGTGTTTCTCGTCCCGCACTTTTCAAACTATTGCAACAAATCATATACAGTATAAAACATTCAGCTTTCTCAGGACAATCCTACTATGACTTTTGGAATTGGTGCAACTTTAGCTATTTGAAATATTTAGCTTTTCTGTGTGTGTGTGTGTGTGGTAATTTCTGCCACGTTCAGCCAAATTACCTTCTTTCTTCTAATTTGACCTTTTGTTCCTTTCAGCTTTTTTAGCTAGTTTCAGCTTCTTCTGCTATGTCAGCTACTTTTTAGCTTTCAAATGAAACTTTAGCTTTTCAGCAAATTCTATATGCTTTTAGCTAATTTCAGCTCTTTCCACTTCCTTCTTGTTGGTTAAGCTTCTTTCTGCCTTTTCAGCTACTTTTTAAACATATTTTTGCTCATTTTAGCTGTTTTAGCTGGTTCCTAATTTTTGTTTTTGCTTATTTAAACCCAATTCAACAAATATGTGTTCTTCCAGTTTTCTTCAGGTAATGTAGGCTTTTTCATCCATTTCAGCTACATTTCAGAAAGTTTTTTTGTTTTATTTAGCTAATGTCAGCTGTTTTTTCAGCACATTCTTCTGCAATAAACAATCACACTGCATTTTTGCAGGGAATGCAATTTCTCTAGTTACATTTTTTTTAAATAATTTGTCACTTTTTTCTTTGGACATATTTAAATATGTTGCAGTGCTTCTATCATTATCAATAATTAAGTGAATGTTAGTGATTTATTGAAATGACACAACAGTTTTTTATTGAACAGTGTTTATATAACTGTGCGAGGTCATACAGTACATTATGAAATATTGTTGCTAAAAGGACTGATGCAAGAAAAACAAAGCCCACAATGTACTCTGAAGAACCGTGGCCTTGACTTTTTTATTTTGACAGTTGTTTACATACCTTGCACTTGGAATTACCTTAATCTCCGCAGCTGCTGAACATGCTGACGTGGCTACTTGCAGGCCCCAAAGAGGTTATACAAGAGTTCTGGGTTAAAAGACTTAGCGATTACGCAGAAAAGTCAACACGAGTGCTGACTGCTGTATTCCACAGAGCCCTGCATCTCTACAAGCAGATATTGTCTTGTTTACGCAAGTTTTTTAAAACTCTGCCTTGTTTTTTCTGTTGCTTTTCATGAAATTACAAGTGACTCAATGCAGTGAGGAGTGCGATTTTCTTTATGTCCTCTCCACGCATGCAGATATTAAGCTTGTTTTTGTCCTAGACGTGTTATCTGTGTGTACATTTGGAGTATTGTTTGCTTTTAATGTTTTTTTTCCCCCCCTGGGAGCATGTAACCCAGACACAGAAAGAGTTGTTGGCCTGCCACTGTTTGTCCAGAGCATTAAGACTGATATGAAGGCTGGTGCTGCAACAGCTCTGGTTGTTTTTGTCTGAAATGATCTCTAGTGACAGTTTCAGCAGCTCTCATTGTAACCTGCTTCATAAATGTTCAAGTGTGGTCATTTTTTTAACAACTTTATGCATTTTTTTTTACTATGGTTTTAACAAAATGTTAATTTGGCATTCAGTGTTCTAAATACAACTGGACTAAAATATTGCTGTACCCTCCTATCTTTACTGCTCTTTTCTGTGCAGCTGATTCAAGGTTCTTTATTTGTCATAAACATCACATGTGGCACATGTGGTGGAATGAAATTCTAGGGAACACTGAAAAGATTTAACTTCCCTTTATGCATTTTCTTCAAAAGAGCCAGCCTTTGTTAAGCACATTTTGGTAAACCCTGACTCTTCATACTTCAAACTTCCTTCAAAAGGAAGAAAAAAAGAGCATTCAAGTTTCATAACGAGCTTAAACTTGGGGAAAGCTGTAGAATCTTTTGGCCTTGTCCACACATAAACTGTTTTTCTTGCATTTTTATTATAGTTATTACTGTATGTCTAAAAACATTCTTGTAAGCGTTACACCGTTTCAGAAAATGTTTTTTAATCCATACAAAAGCAACCAGAACAACCCAAAAAAAATTGTAGTGATTGTGTCAGTAATTGTATGTGGAGTTGTATCGCTGCCAAGAAAATACATGAACATGAAGTTTTTTAAGCTTCGTTATTGTCATTTACATCACATGTGGTACATGAGGTGGAATGAATGTGTGCTCAAGGTCCCAATTACACCCAAAATTAGCAACAATATAAAGTATAAAATGCAAGTAAAGACCAGACATATGCTAAACGAATGTTAAACGAATACTAAACGAATGCTAAACGATAAGCTAAAAGATCTAAGATATACGATCAACACTCATAATGTAAAATATTAAACATGAGTCTGTAGTGAGTACATGAGTATGAATGAAATTAATTAATACAGCAGCATAAAATAATCAGCAGCATAAGATCAGCAGCAAAGAAAAGTCAAATATCATTAATTAATATGGGTATAACACCAATTTCACACTGGGTGTGAAGTGTGCACCAAAAAATGACATAATTACCTTAGTGCTGAATGGAAAAGAAGTGAGGCAGTGACATCATCATTCTCAAAATGATGCTTATTTTACTTTGTAACAGAAGCACAGGGGTGGAATTTCAAGATATTTTTCACTTTAGACCTAAAAAGCACCATCTGAATCCTAAAACGTTTGTGTGTAGCATAAAGCAAAGACAAAAAAAATAAATAAATAAATAAAGAAGCGGTGTGGGGGGGGGGGGAGGGGGGTTAAATTGCTCTCATGTGGATGGCCTTCAAATAAAATATTAAAAACAAACATAGAAATGTAAGCAAGGACTCATTTATTACTTTTCATAAAATGTAAAATCAATATTCTGATTACAGGTTGCTAATTTTTAAGTGCCTGTTGTTGAAAAATTGTTTTATATCTTTGCATGACTGTCTAAAACAGCTACTGAAAAGAAGACTTTGAAGCAACTGATAGGAATTATTTTTTTCTTAATAAAGTTCACATAAACAGACAACATGAGATGCATTAATATAACATTTGCTACCATATCCCTGAAGCATATTGAACTTTAAAAAAAACTGCATCCACACTGGACTTTTTAAATGTCTTGCATTCAGCCTCAAGCAATTGTGCATGCACAATTTACGATGCAGGGCTGTGTTGTATTGTCTGGAATATGCAGCACTTACAGTACAGAATGTGTTTCATTCATGAAGCTATGGTGACTGTCTGCATGTCTGTCGACGTCATCGTGCCTGTGCTGTAATCCTCTCACACGCTGGTCTGTCATCAGCTCGGCCTTCTTCTTTTCAGGTGTCACTCAGCTGAAGTCAAGCAGCTGGTATTAGTTGGAGATTCCTCTTCTGCTAATTGATACCTCCAAGCTTCTAAGTGCAGCTGATGTCACTTCATAATAAATTATTTATAGTCTGAACATGCACAGGTTTATTAGTTGGCAGCATCAAAACAAAACTTTATTTGTGGTGAAATTTTATTGGATTATGTACCATTTAGACGCGATCAGACCTATTTAGTGATTTACCATGAATACACAGTGACAAATATAATAACCTATAGGATTTTTTTTTTCCCACTGCCAAAGGCACTGAAAGGAATAATGTTTTAATTGTGAATGCAAGTGATAGTTTGTCTGTAGTGTTAGCTAAATATATATTAAACTAATAAACAAAGCTGAAGGAAATTCTCAGAGTAATCATTGCAAATGATAAATTTTGGGGTGAATGCTGTTCAAGATAGCTGCCGCTGCTAAGCAGCCATAAACACATACGGTACATGATGGAAAATCAGCCAATCTGACATGTTGGGATAAAAAAATGACGTGTGGTGGGTTTTTCCCAACATAATTCTGAGCACTAATTGATTGTGCAAGTTTAACATTTTTTAAACTTTTCCATTAACCAGTTGAATCAAGTCTTTCTGATAGCAATGAAAAAAAAAAAAGTAATTTACTGTCACGCACACAAAAAACAACCAAGAGATTATTGCCCATTGAAAAGGACACTCAATTTATACAGCCAACCATAAAACAAGTGGTGTCTCTCCATTTTGTTTCAATGAACATTTTATGTTGTTTTGCACGCTCAAACATAACTTACCTTGGGATGTTTCATTAATCCACCTCAGATTACTGTTAATACTAATCCATGAAGACATGGTGGCTCTAGAGACAGGAGTGTGCTGTTGACACAGTTAATCCAAAGCAAAAAGTCGTTAAACTTTCATTTATTGTGGGTGTTAGGTTCCAAACACACACACGCACACACACACACCCTGCAATAAATGAAAATCCACGAAGTAGCGACATCATGTTTTTATATGTTAAAGCTTTATAAACCCTTCCCACACTCTTGCAATGTTCTAAACTCTTAAACATATGTCATTGTAACAACATACGTATAGTACTGTATATGTAGCTACTAAATTTTACTTACCTGCTCTGCAGAACAGCAGTGGCTCTCGTTCCGGTCCAACTCGGTTCTGTTTCTGCAGACCTATACCCTGCAGTGACAAAGCCCACAATCAATTTTCTAAACTGTTAAACCTATTAATTTTAACTGCATGCTTGTATGTACAGTAGCTTCTAAATTGTACTTAATAGCACGTCCCCACTCGTTGGTCTTTGTCGGCTGGTTGAAAGAGATGTAAAATGTGGCCATGGGCTCTGGATGGACCACTGGATCTTTGGTGAGCGTTCCCGCTCCGAGGTCCACGTGGGCAGGCTAGGATCTCTCGGGTTCACCGCTGAGTCTGAGGGTCTGGTTCTGGTTCGGTTCAATGCAGCTCTTAAGCGCTGAAGCGCCTTTTTGGTGGGGGGGCATTCGGTTGGCCAACACAGGACCGTAGGTGGTCGAAATCTGATGAGTCCAAGTCTGGATGAGGAAAATTCCAGATGGCCTATGGAAACAGTGCAGGACCTTCAGCGGCATGCATCATTGCTTGGAAGTCCTTGTGGGCCAGCTACCATCTCTCAAGATTCACCGCTGAGTCTGAGGGTCTGGTTCTGGTTCGGTTCAATGCAGCTCTTAAGTGCTGAAGCGCCTTTTTTGGGGGGAGGCGGAGAGGGGGGGGTGCATTCGGTTGGCCAACACAGGACCGTAAGTCTGGATGAGGAAAATTCCCGATGGCCTATGGAAACAGTGCCAGACCTTCAACGGCATGAGTCCTCGCTTGGAAGTCCTCGTGGGCCAACTACCATCTCTCAAGATTCACAGATGGGTCTGGAGGTCTGGTTCTGATCTGGTTTGGTTTGATGGGTTCCATGCGGCTTCTCTGCATCCTCTGGGCGCCGATCAGATCAAAACTTTCCCTCTAGTTTTTCAGCAGAAGGAAATAGGGCTTCTGGGTGGGGCACTGTTGCCTTATGGGAAATGTGGTTATTATGAGCAGGAATACAGTGTAGGCTAACTGAGAGAAAATACAAAATGGCAGCGCCTGTCCCAAGTATTTTATTTTTGTTTACTTTTTACTGTACAGTACTGTATCCAGTACTGTTCCCATCATGTGAGTAATATTAAAATTGACTATTATGTCTCTTGTACATTTTTTTTGTACAATATTATGTACTGTAGTTCACAAACCATGATAGAGCGAGTCTACGCAAGTCGAACAGCAAAGTAGCGAGGGACTTCTGTATATGTATTTGTAGTACCACCAGCAATCACAAATACTCTGTCCTCCCGGAATACAAAATGTATTTGAAAGCATGAAATAAAGGCAAACAATCATCGTTTCTTAGAATTTATTGTTACATGCATCTCTTTTTAATTGAACTCTAGTATTTTTTTTACAGCTGCATCCAGCTTTTTTCTACAAACCTGGAGATGCGCTGATGTCCTGAAGTGTTTTGGCACAAAATATGAGTTGTTTCCCACCAATTAACTAAACCTTTCATTTAGATCACTTGAAAAAAAAAATGTTACACAAGGTAGTCCAAATTTAAACAGTGTTTGCCTTCTGCAACAGCTACTGGCATGAAACAGCAGTCTGAAGCATGCAGGCTTAGGGGTGGCCTAACAAGTAACTGAAGAAAAACAACCGTGTATGGAAGGAGGTACCATTTAGAAGCATAAAGATTTGGCAAGCTAAGAATCCTTTCAGATCTAAAATACCTGCGCACAGATTGGAACAGGTTGAGTGGCTGTAAAAAGCAAGTCTCATAAACTTCACAAACCCGGAAAACCACAGGAAAGTAATAAACGATAAGAGAACATGTTGTTCTGTGATCCTAACGATGCCCAAAACATGTGCTCTCCCAATGTAGTAGCACGCTCAGGTGGGCTCTTTAGGCAAGAATCCTGTAATGGTCAGAACGTAAAACAAAAATTTATAAACAGATACCTGTATTTGTGTTGTTAAAGAAGTAGTCTTGTAGTAGAATTTTAACTAACTTGAAAGAAATACTTGAAATGACGGCTCAGGTTTTTCAAAATAAGGCTTTGTGAAAACTTTTAGCTTACCTTTTATGTATATGATGCTTCTGTTCATTGCCCTGAGATGACTCCTGTTGTGACTTGATGCTATATTTGTGAATTAAATTGGAATTGAATTGAAAATGTAATTACTAAATAATATAATTTGATTATTAAGCATGTATCATTGACTTTGAATCTTTTTTTTTTTTTTTGTGTGTGTAGAACATGTGAACTTTTACACAGCTATTGGTGTAGGCAGGGGCCATTCTAGGATCTGACTTTTGGGGGTGCTTAGCCCCCAGTACTGACAATGGCTCTTGGCACCTGGCATTCCAAGGTGGTCTCCCATCATAACCAGGCCCAAACCTGATTAGCTTCCGAGATCAGATGAGACGGAGGTGTTTAGGGTGGTATGATTGTATACGAGGAGCTCAGGCACAAATAGGACTTTTAAAGGATCATGGCAAACAAATAATAAACTTTTACAATCCAGAAGTTGCAACCTATCTACATATAAAACACACAAAACAAAGCACAACTAGTTAACCTTTAATTTAACTATTAACCTATGTCTGCAAAGCATTTGTAATGAAAAACCCCGACAATGTTGTCCGAGGAGAAGTGGGTGTTGCTCCTGCAGGTAAGGGGCATTCACCTTCAGGACAAATTGAGCTCACCAATTGGTCAGTTGCTGATGAGCCACTGGATTGACTGACAGGTGGCATTGAGGATCTGACTTATGCAAAAAAACAAAATCTGATTTTATTGGCCTGTTTCAGTGTCATAATTTATTCTACATTTATTTCAAATGTACTCAATATTCAGGTGAATCTAATATTTGAGAACTGAGTTTCTTTACAAAATCCTAATTATGGTTTCTTAATTGTTCAAAAGTGCTGAATTAAAATTTAAAAGTGCTTGAGCACCCCCCAGAAAGAGACTAAAATTGCCCCTAGGTGTACAGTATCTCTCTTTTTCAGATGTGAATGTGTTACATTTTCTCTTACTAGGATTATCTTTTTGTTTCTTGAAATTAATACATCAGACAATTGTTTTATTAGTGTTAATAACTATGTGAGCAAGTATAAGACCAGAATGCACTGGGTGGGCCTACAGTAGCAGGATGCAAGCTTTTTGGATTGTTGCTTATTGCAATGGATTAATAAACCCATCACTAAAAGCAACAAGTTAGTTAGTTAGTTCAGTTTGCTTGTTTTGTCTGAGTAGAACATATCCCCATGGTGCATCCTTGGCCGTTTGACTTTTTTGATGTTTTGAGCTGAATAAAAATCACTACAGTAGTTGATTTTGCATTACATGATTATATGACCATGAATGTGATGATAAATCTGCAAGAAGTACTAGCTGCTATTTCTATAAACCAAAACATTGTATTTAAATGGTCATGTAAAATGAAACTGATGATGATGTAAAGGTTTATAGTTGCCATTTTAAGACAGCTGCCATCTACTTTGCAGTTGCTGCCAGAAGGTTTTCAAAAGGGCCATCGAATGAGAGGCACTTGGGGTAGCAGAGAATCAAATCAAGAAGATTTAATACCATTTAGGTTTTATTATGCTGGTCTCATATAATTTTTAAATACAGCAAAATGGAAGTAAAGAATCACCTCCTATTTTTTTTCATTAAAAATAATTTGTGATTTAATTTCTTTGAACTGAAGCCGTTCAAACAACAATCAGCAGCAGGTAAGATAATACTTGTCAAAATGTTCCCACACAATCTGACTTTAAAATGTCTATTTACTTTAATGACACAAAATATAAAAATAAACTGTGATTTTTCTGTATGCTTCTTTGTTTTTGACTGAAGCAGTAGTTGTAGTTTTCCTGGGTTGTTGGGTCCTGGTGACTTTTTCCAGAATTCACTATGTGCATGAAGCAGGATACACACTGAACAACTCCATCACAGGGACACACAGACAAATCAGACCACCATTCACACTCTTATTACATGTTTTTAGATGGCGAGGATGAGGTAACGCCCACACATTCACAAGGAGAACATGCAAACCTCCCACAGAAAGGCCGCGGGCCGGGAGTCGATGGGAGTAGTAACATTAAAACATCAGTAAAATTACAACTCAAACTATAATTTGTAGTGAACAGCACAGATAGTTTCAGATTACCCTTAAAAAATAATAATAATAAATTGATATATAATATATAGCATTTTTTTATTCCACGAGTGCTTGGGAGGAACCATCAGGCTCAATGTTGTGCAAGGATTCGGCACCACCAAGCAAGTTTCCACCTGTTCAGTTTAGGGACACAGACTTCTCAACACGACAGAGGTGAGATTAAAAGGTGAAAAGTGAAATGTATCTTATCCTGGAATCTGTCTGCAGCCTGTCCAACCACTTTCTGTCTGTCTCGTATGACTGTGCTTGTTCAACAAGCCCGCAAATTACCACGGAGCAGTTTGTCACAGCTTGTTTTGAAAAGATGGCAAATAAAAGAGGTGTGTGAGCTTGTTTTTTTGCATAGATTTCCTGGAGAATCTTTCTGAACTTTGGAAATGGACTTCAAGACACAGCTATGCAGAGAAAACCAGACGCATCTTGTGTGACAGAGCAAATGTCATTCCATTGTGCTCTGTCACTGCTTCACTGAATTCTGCAGTTCTTCTGTGAAGCAAAACAAAACCTGCGTGACTGTGAAACAGAGGTAGACCAATCATTGTTTCCAACTGAGGCTGTTTTTTTTTTTTCAAGCTCATGGTTTACCATGTGACAAAGAAAGGCTTGGAAAGCAACATTTTTACAGATAAGAAAGTCATGAGACTGAAACATAAGTAATATTTTAATTAAGCTTTATTCAGCAGGCAAATCCCACTGAGATCACTGATCTCTTTTGCAAGGGAGGCCTGGGCCTGAAGACAACCGAGCATGTTTCTGGACTGTGGGAGGAAACCCACACAAACAGAAGGAGAGAACAAACTCCACACAGAAAGATCCTGGGTCCAAGCTGGAGATTGAACCCAAGACCTTCTTGCTGTGAAGCAACAGTAGTCACTAAGCCACCGTGCTCCCAAATGAATGAACATCTTTCTGTATCAATAAGTGTTTCCCAGTGGTTTGAAGTTTTCCACGCTTTATATCATTTGTGTTATGCTTGGTGGCCTTTTCAGTTATGTGTGAAGTCTTGTGAAGCTATGGTTTTGTACGGCAGCGAATCCCAAGCCAACAACAGATTACCTTTTCTCTGCATACTCTAGATCAGGGGTCTGCAACCCGTGGCTCTGGAGCCACATGTGGCTCTTTGGTCTCTCTGTAGCGGCTCTTTCAAGCTTTGACCAAAACTAACATGAAACTGAATTTTATTGGTCGTTATACAAACAACAACAACAACAACAACAACAAAAAAAAAAAGAATAATTTTGGCTGTTTTCCTGTCATTTATTTTACAAATACTTTAACATTTTGCTTTACATATTTCTATACTTGATTATTTTTTCCAAAATTAAAAAAAAAAAAAATTGCGTAGGGCTATATAGTTCATAGTTTGTTTTTTTTTTATTTTTTTTTTTTTATGATCCCCCCCCCCCCCACCCCCCTCTTTACAAGAATATGATCTTTTCATTTGTATTAAGTTGTAAAAATCTCAATAAATGTTGAAAAGCATTAAATATTTAGCTTTATAATGTCACCCAGACTGGCCATAAAAGTCTCCTCCAACAAACCTAAAGTGGCTCATGGGCCACCAGATAATCACAGTTAGGCGGTTGCAACTCTGGACAAGTTTAATTCAATAAATGAAGGGGTAAAAATGGCTCTTTTGATCATAAAGGTTGCAGAAGCCTGCTCTATATGAATATAATGTTCTGAACTTTTAGTGTTTGATCATCTGGGATATAAACACGTGACACTCTGAGAACCGAAACGAGAGGTTTCAGTGAGACATTTAAGGTGAACACTACCACTGTGTCTTCTTGTGCCCACATTTGATGACTGTGTCTCTTTTTGGAGACTTGTCTTATCTAAACCAAACCTCTAACAAGTGTTCCACATACAGAATATACTGTATGTCAATTGTGTGCATATTTAAATAAAACTAGAACGCCTTTGAACTTTTGGGCCTTTGAGCCTTTGTTGCCACATGGTCTGTTCAGAAAACTTCCCAACAATCATGAATACTCTGCTTCTGGAAGCAAAAACATCGAACACTCAAGCTGCTTATTCCCTCTGATTAAAAGACACAAGTTCACGAGAAGCACATCTCAAATATACATCGTTTGTGAACTTTAAACAGATTATGATGGAAGAGGACAAATATGATTCTGACATAAACACCATGGAGTGTTAATTGAATTACAAAGTAATTCTAATTTAAGGCAAACCAGGCTGATACGTTGATTTTGTCTGTTGAAAGACACCTGCCCTTGTCTATGTACTTTGTTAGGTGGTATGAATTATGTCTCCACTGTTGAGTGACCCATTGCTGACATGCACTCATGACTAGACAGCAAGAAAAACAAAGAGGTTGATTTGTGTGAATAATCCCTTACGTTTGAGAAATTTAGAAAAAAACACTGGGAATACAGTACTTTCTTTATACGTTTCCGTACGTTTAATGACCTGTTGAACCCGTAATGAAGAAAGCACTGCTTTATTTGTGTACATTGTTGTTAACTTCAAGCTAGATTAAATGGTGGAGGAGCAGTAAATTTCATATTACATAACCGACTTGACTAGTTTTGAAGTTTTTCGTCTGGAAAAACCAACGCAGCTCCTTCAGTTTTGTTCCAAAAAGTGTTGTGTGCATTTTATTGTGTAACCGTGGGATTATTTCTAACATTTCTTTCAATTCGATACGCTGAATATGCCGATGAGCTGAAGACACGCAAGTTGTGTATGTCTGCAGGGAAAACGTTAAGTCCAAATTATATCCAAGCATGCAAACCCAACCGCATGGAGAGCAACGAGTGCTTCTCCCAACACCAACCCCTGATTAGTCATCCAAAACAGACGTTCTATTTTGGTGTGTGAGCGAGCATGTGTTGCATAATGCCGCTAATCCAAAGAAAAAAGTCAATTTTTGGCTTCTGGTTTCTAAAGTCTAAAGTTTAAATCCACAGGTTTTTAAATTTTAACTAGGCTTTGAAGGAAGCGATGCAGAATTTGTAACGCTTTGTCTCAGATTTTATGTTTTCAGCCACTTTGAGAAAAATTTCCACCAAGAGCCAAGTAAACAAAGTCTTTCACAGTACAGTAGTTTTACAGTAGTACTGTAGTTTTCCAGGGTGACATCAGTGTCTCTTTATTTTAACTTAAAAGAGCTGTTTGATTTTGAACATTAAAGTTGCTAAACTGTGTTTTCGTTTCCCTGTAGTTTGACGTTTACCTGTGCTTCCACATCTAATCCCACTTAAGACGACTTTCAGAGAAACTATATAACGCTGGTAAACCGAAAACATATCCCAAGTAAAGACATGTTTTCTAGAATAATATAACTTAAGAACCGTGCCTGGAAACTTATCGTCAGGTAGTTTCAAATAAAAAGCCTCATTGCTTCAAAACTTGTCCTAAAATAAAACGACGGCGCAAACAAAGTCGTAAATGAAGCCAAAGTCCTGATTTTCTGCAGCATTTTTCTGAGACTCTGTGACGTGTGAGCTCTACCGCCTGATGGACTTGTTACAGCTGCAGCTTCACTTAAACCTTCTTTCCTCTTTTTTGGAAAGCACATCTGCATGAAACAGGCTTAGAAATAAAGTTTGTATCGCAAAATCTGATCATATACCTGCATAGACAAACTGATTTTGTTCCAAAGAGCCAAACACTCATTCCCTTTCTCTTTGCTGCAGCAAATGTGCATTTCAGTCAAACTGTACTTCCATCACGCCATCCCAAATTTCTTCCAGGTGCCAGTCCAGCATGGCTTCTGTTTTTGTAATCTTGAAGGGACCACAGGCTTTGATGTGTAATGATGACTTTGGGCCCGAGCTGAACGGCCTTGTTTTCAGCAGCAGATGGATATGAGCCCAGTCTGCACACGCAGAGAAGCCACAACATATCTGGTAACACACAGTCTGCCAGATCGTCTGAAGGAAAAAAAAAAAAAAAAAAAGTTTCTAGTACAAAGTGTCTTTCCTTCTTGCAGATTCCAATTCGCATGGCAACCCAGTTATTACTTCACTATCATTAGTGGTTGGGCTGTTTTTGACATTTGAGTTTAGGGGGGTTAGCTTGATACTCAGTGTAAGGACACACAATTACCGGTAGCCTTGACCAAGTCTGAGAAGACATCACATTTTGTGTTACTTCTAAGCAGAAGAGCCCCTGTGGCTAATGGTGCATCCCACATTGCCAAACAACATTTAAATTATCACACTAAGTTGATAAAAATTTCCAAACACCAAGGTTAACTATTCAAAATTAAGTTTTAGAAGCTTTCCACTTCTTCAATTAAATTTAAAATCATGAAACATCCCCTAACGCAACAGTAAGCAAACAAGTGTGATGTAAAGCACTGCTTTATAACATTAATATACTAAAAGGTGCAATAAAAACTCCATATGTGTTTATAGCCTAAAGATAAGTGGATTAGTGCTGGATGAATTTGTCACATGTCAAATAATATAATATAGTGACATCACAGCAATAAATGAACAAAAGTCAAAGTAATGTGCCATGTAAACAAGGTTTATTGCAAATGTGCAGTTGTATCCAAAACACCATAGTGTACAACAATTTGGAGGATACTTTACAGCAACAACACCGATATCTTTACAAAACAACGTTTAGCACTAGCTACAAGCAAGATTTCTCCCTGTGCAGTTTTACACATGGTCCTGGTTCACTCAGCGACTGCTGTTGGGTAAGAAAAGGAAAAAAAAAAAGGTCTTTGGAAGCTAAAAAAAAAACAAAAAAGCATCACCAACCACAGTCATTGTAGAAATGTGATCCTCCTACTTACAGGCACTGTCGTCATGCCATTGTTTTTCAAGTGTCCATCTGATCAGAGAAAGGGGAAAAAGATCAGATCGTGGATGACACTGCTAAAACTCAAGGAGCGCACCTGCAGCTTGAAATGCAGGCGTCTACCTCGAGATGTTTTCAACTCTACGGACACTGTAGGTTTTCTGAGTTAGCTGAGCAGCATGGTCCTGCATGTTACAAAAGCACTTTTTTCCACGAGCCCACTGCTCCTACTGTACAAACCATTTGTTCAGGATTATACACAAATACAGAATTAGCGTCCCCCATATGCAGCAAGCCCCCCCGACGGCAAACAAGACTACACTTTTGTGAATCATTACAGTAGAATCAGTCCACTGCAGCTTTAATTACTCGACTGTATCGACGTCTGCCTCCGTTGCTTGTCCCGTTCATTTCTCGTTAGGCTTCAATACAATAACAACACAGCGTAAGTACAGGAAAAGTTTGAGTCAGAAATGTGTGGCTCAGTCCTTGACACTTGTGTTTTGAGATGGAACATGTGATGGGGGGGGGGGGGGGGCTGTTCTCATTGAGACTCGGAGGACGGACTCAGAAGGGTCTCCTCTGGATCGCGAGGGAGCAAAAATCCTCTGTTTCCAGGTCTGCAGGGCGAGCCCAATCAACACCTCCTCACCCCCACCTTTATAGGTAGAAGGGTGTTTGTTGAAGTGTTTTTCTTGTCCAGGGTGGGGGAAACCCACTTCCCCGTCTGAAAGCAAGCAGTCATCTGGGTCTAACCTGTCATCTCTATTCTTAACACCTGTTCCTACGAGGAGAGACTATGACAAAGAGCTATCACATGATGGGCCTGATGTGGCACCAGTCAGAGTGTCTCTAGTTCTGGTTTGTGCTGATCAGTGACAACAGTTCATTTGTGTCCCATCGATCGTTTACAGCCCCGACGCTTCTCCTTCACTGTCGAAGGGGGTTCCCGGTGGCGGAGATTTAATAACGCATACGTTCAAAATCGAGGTCCATTACTGGAGAGAGACCGTGGCTCTGCCCGCCCCAAGGCAGAGCCACTTATACAGCAGATCCAGTGTTGTGGTTACAGGTCTGCTGCTGCTCTGAGATATTCTGATTGTCCAGAGGCGACAGCACATCTGTCGGGATGCGGGACTGGAACTTCTCCATCTGCTCCGGACTGGCCAGATTCTTGAGCAGGTAGTTCTCCCTCTCGAGCTGGTTGTTCTTCTCTGCCAGTTCTTTGATCTGCTCTTTGAGGATCTCCACCTCCTCACGCACCGCATACATCAGGTGGTTCTTGACAAGATCCTGTTGCGAACAAGGGAAAGATGGATCAGATTCAAACAGAGCACACTTTATTATTTCCATTTATGCACAGTCTTACAACACAGTTACACTAGCTTGATTCATACTATTGCTGTCATTATTGTTCTACAGTCTCTTGCAGTTGCTTTCCACTTGTGTGTGAATAAAACATGCAGCCATCTGTGCCGCTCTGTCCAGCTGGGATTTCCCCACTGCGTTCATTCGAAGTGAAATAATTAGTTTTGGAAGTTGCACTTCGAGGAAGTCTGTGACTACAGCGGTTTTAGCTCGAAATCTAGTCAAGAAGTTTGGTGCTTGAGATAAACTACTGTACAATTCTAATATAAATATCAAAGATCTGTTGCATGGTATGGTCAATCACAGATTAAAACATTAATCTAAAACTAAATACACTGGGATGCACGAGTCTTATTCTGTGCAGCTTTCCAGATGTTTGTTTGTCTCAACTTACCATTGCTTGTTCAATCTTGTTGTCAATGGCCACCACGCTAGCACCAGAGGCACTGCAAAAAAAGAAGGGAAAAAAGTCGTAAATTACCAGGTCATAACCACAACTGGCAACCCTGATGCTTTTTTTAAACAAGCTGCCCTCAGTGAAACAGAAAGATAATAATCTGATTATCAATAAATTGATTGTAGTTTACGTGTGAAACTGGGTTTATTTTGATGGCAGTGTATTTAAGAATGTATAGTATTATTTGTTGCAGAAAAGCAGCGCAGGTTGCCGTCCAAAGTCCAAATAAACACCAGCAGCAGGGAGCCGAGCAGTTAGCACGATTAGCATAAGGAGACGCGCGAGGGAACGTCATTTGAAACGTTGTAAACATTCAGAACCGCCATTATTAGCGATTAAGTGCAACGCCAAATTACCTGTTGTCAAGTTTGACCGACACCACGTCTCCTCCGAGCAGCGAGGAGAAGAAAGAGATGGAGAAGTTGTGCAGCTGGTAGACGGCTACCTCCATCCGTGTTTTAGCGAACATCTCCGTGCTCATGTTGAGTACCACACTCGTTCGGATTATATTTCTCGCCACCTTTGCGACTGATTGGTCACCGAAGTGAAGGTCCAGGTTTGGGTTAGTTCCTACTTTTTAGTAGTAGCGATGCACTGACTTCGTTTCTCGTCACGCCTGAGCGCAGTGCTGTGTCTATAGAGCTGAGCTTCGCCGAGTTTATCAAGCGACTGTCTGATGCTATTTTCTGCAACCGGGCTGTATTTGTAAGACTGGCTGCTGACGTCACATGACGCGCGCATGTCATTAGTCAAACAATCGGACAGAGGGCGGAGTTAAGAGAGAGAACTCCGGGTGCCTTCCAGTGCTCTTAGTAAAAAAAAAAAAAACGCTATTAATGAACAACGGTTTCAGATAGAGAAAAATACACCCCTTCCTCAACTTTTACACAGCAAAGTACGCTGTGTCCCGAACTGTCAATCACGTGACTAATTCATGACGCTCTTTGCATTAAAATATGTTTAAGTACTTTTACTTTAATGGATGCTCAAAGCTCAATATGTAAACAAACTTGACAATGTTGTAAACGCTGGTGATCTATGACAATCATTATAGCTCACAGAGGTATGAATTGCACATAAACTTTGGCTACTTTGTTTACATTTAGCAATAAATTCTGCTTCTGTCCGTCATTTTTATGGAGCACGTGTTGCAGTTTAATCGCACAATGCAGTGCAACATTAGCAAATCACTCTTTAAAACGCCATCACAACGGCCACATGATGCAGCACACTTTAGGTTTCATGATCTTATTGACAAACAAAAACATTCCACGGAGCACTTGAACGCAGCATGGCCATAACAAAATGAACTTGAGTTATAAACAAGACGCCCCTGTTAGAGAGGGGGACAACTCGATTTGATAACGTGCACCGTTAGTTTTAGCCGTGTTTCTCAAGAGAATCCCCTAATTCATCAAGAGAAATAACATGTACAAACTGAATATATGTTGTTGGCACACAAAGTGCATACATCCTTTCATCACTCCTTAAAAACTTGGGTTCCACTTTACAGACAAAAACATTCTGTCCCTGTGACCCAATTGTTTATATGTGCAGCACGTGCAAACACAATGCATATGTGTAATTTTCCATCCTATAGTTAGGTAAACATCCTTCCATTTGATGTATGAACTGTACTGCACTCTGCTGGTGGAAATTGAAACTACAGTGTATTTAGAAACTAAATGTATGCCCATGGTTCATGGGATTTTCCATTAGCCTTTTTCTAAAACTCCAACTTGTTTTGCCCGCAGTGAACATGTCCACATTTTTTTTCAACCATGTAGTGTTTATGCACCAGCCCTTTCAGATGTATTTTATTTCTGACAGTTTTTTCTGGTGTCCTGTGTCCAGGGTGCACCCCGTCTCTCACACCATGACCAGTGGAGATAAGCACCAGCTCCCCTGTGACCCAAAGAGGAAGTAGTGGGTAAATAAAAAGAATAGATGGATGAATGCATGTATGTGTGCTTGACCTACACCCATAATCACACAAATGATCAATGTCCACTCCCTGAACTGTATCGGTTCTGAATGTTCTGGTCTGACCTCCTGCACTTGAGGTAGTTTTATGAACTGGTGATGCAACTGTACCGAGTCTCCTGTGAACTGTAACAAACCAACAGTGACTAATGTGATGCTGATAAACCACTTCTAACGTCAATATTTATTTTTCCTGCTAACCGACTATCATCTCGTCAAGGAATTGGCGTCTGAAACATAAAAAACCTTCGATGTCATTGCTCAACACTTTTCAGCTGTCACTTTCTGTTCTGTTTCGTTGGTATAATTTACTGATTAGTTGCAACAATAAAACTGTTACTAAAACAAATGAAAGGAAATGGCTTTGGACAAGACGCTTTCTTGCAGCACATCAGCTGGTAGAACATGACTGCTATGGAAAAGTTTCTTCTGAGTGGACGATACAACCCCAAGTGCCTCCGATGTATTCAGTGAAACTCTGCCCGATCATTTTTAATAGTTAATTAAAATAAATCTAAGGGGGGAGCATGTAAATACTATAAATGTTTTGTTTGTGCCTTATTGATGCATGCTGTATTGCTCTCAAAGCAAATTTCCCTTAAGAGGACTTCATCATCATCTTCTTCTTCTACTTCTTTCGGCTTTTTCCTCTTCAGGGGTCGCCACAGTGAGTCGTCCTCCTCCATCTCACTCTGTCCTCTGCATCCTCTGTCCTCACTCCAACTACCTTCATGTCCTCTCTAAGTGCATCCGTATATCTCATCTTTGTCTTTTTTTTCCTGGCAGCAGCATTTCTAACATCCTTCTACTCACTGTCCCTCCTCTGGACAAGTCCAAACCATCTCAGTCTGGCCTCTCCAACTTTATCTCCCAGTTGTTCAGCCTGTGTTTTAAGAGGACTAATGACTCAAGCTCTTAACTCCAGCATCTGAAAAGCTGTGGAAAACAGTGGCGTTCTTGCCAGTATCTGTGTGTTCTTTTGGCTGTACCATTAGCAAAACGTTTCACGAACCAGTAGACAGATTTTTATCAAACTTTTGGAACGTTTATCTGCAACTGATTAACTTTTGAAGTCACCTTACTTTATGTTGACCATCATGCTCAGTCCATGTCAGACAACATTAAAACGACCCTAACTCAGTCGGTTTTACGGCTAACGAGCTAAAACCTGCTGCGGCAGACGCTAAGCGTCATCCACAAAGCATACTTCAAGTGCTAACAGATCGTGGAATACTGTTAGAGGTTTTTGTGTAACATCCTTTACAAGTTTTAACAAAAACAGCTTTCATTTCTCATCATGAGATGATCGTATGTTAAAACTCCGGCATGAAAGGTTTCCTCTATTTTATGCCATGATTCTAATTTCTATATAAAACAAGCAATACTAGTTAAAATTATAATCTGTGATAGCCCCTAACATTGTTGTTTCCTAATAATGACTGCACTGACTGAGTATTTGGGCCCACTGTGCTTGTCGTTTTAGATTTTGTGATGTGATGGTGTAACTGCCAAGGCTCATGTCAAACCCTGTTATAGTACTGAGGGGTAGGTGAGCTAGCACGGCCTGCTGAGACAGCCCCCCTCCTGGGGATGGAAGTCACTCTGAATGCCTTAAGCAAAGCTGAGACACAGACAGACACCTCAGACACCAGGGAACATGCAGTACCTTATCTGTGCACATGCAAAATGCAGAAATAATAAGCAAAATGACAATTGCATAAACAAACCTTCCTGCTTTTCTTATTTTACTTGCATGAAATGTACTTATTCCTATACTCAGCTTAATTTAGTTTCACAGCAGCGAGTTCCTAAACACTTTATGCCACTTGTATGTTGACTTGCCCGTTAAAGTGGCTCTTATTTTCTTTTTAGGAAACTCTGGGTGCCTGTTCTTGCTTGAACTGTGCCAGATTCAGTGAGTCACTCCACAACCAAGCGATGGGCTACGATTTCCATCAGATGTCCTTTGCACAAGAGCCAGACTTGTTATATAATGTTGTTTGTTTGCAACATCCACTTAGCCTTTTGGGAGGTTTCATACACAACTGTCATCATCACGGGGATTATTCGTTCAACCTTTATTTATAAAGGTTAGTCTCAAAGACAACTGCATGGTTATTGTATAGTAAATAAAAGCTTTTTTTTTTTGTTTGTTTGTTTTTAATCTACTTCATCAAAGTTTGTGATGCATTGCCAGTGGAAGTGTGGCCTGACTTCCCTGCCAGGCTGCAGCCAGAGGCTATCTGAAAGGAAGCGGTCCATGTGGGCAACAATGTTGAATACTAAACAATCTCCACCAGCACACCCAGAGGCATGTCATTATCACATCTCCTGCAGTGTCCGGGTCAACTAGTAACAAGGAGGCTCATGGCCTTTCTCATCAGACGTTTCGTCAAATTTAACAGGCTTTTCATTTCTGACTACTGACTGCATGTTTTTGATGTGTTGTGGAAACTTTGCTGTGCATGTTGAGAATTGTGGTGGGACTGTGTTTTTTTTTTCTTCTTCTTGTCATTGCTGAATGCACAACGACCAAAGTCAAAGTTTATTTATTTGTCATACGCACCGCATGTGATGCATGTGGTGGAACGAAATTATGTACACAGGGTCCCAGTTACACCCAACAAACGCATAAAATGTAAAAGAAAAACAGTAGTAAGATATGAACTAAGAAAAATGTTAGACTAAAAATACAGTAAGCACTAGTAGTACCAAAAAAAAAAAAATATGCCGAATAGCAGCACAAACATGAGTCTGTGTGAGCAGATGAGTACGAATGAACACGGCAACATGAAATAAATTAGCGGCATGATGTGATTTTTTTTCACAGTGTGTCCTGGTTAGAGATTCATGAGTCTAACAGCCTCAGGGTAGAAGCTGTAGTGGTTCTACACTTAATGTTCCTTAACCTGCTGCCTGAGGAGAGTGGGGCAAAAATTGTGTGCTGGGTGAGTGGGGTCATTCATGATGCAGGTAGCCCTCTTCCTACATCTGGAGGTCTGTGACGGTGGTGGTGGTGGTGGGGGCCACTCTCTGCATAGCTTTTCTCTCTACCCTCGACTTTACTTCTCTCTACTCTCTCTTCTCAACTGTGTGCACGTCAGTTTCCTCAATTTATCACGAGTCAATGGTTTTGTCAGAGGATTGGCTATCAGTTGTTCTGACAACAAATCACTTACAGTCCAGCTGATGTAGAGAACCTTTCTGCAGCTCAATGTTTTTCTTTTTATGCCCATCTCTCTCTCCTTCAGGCTCTAGGTCCCGCTCCTTTCAGAGCAGGGTCAGCCACGTGGATTCTTCTTCTCCATTGTGCTGTTTCGTGTATTGTCTGTTGTGAGATGGGGTGTCTTCATAGCCCGCTGGATCATATCCATCCACCTCTTCTTCTGCAAACACGTCTGCATTTAATAGCCTTTTTACCTTGTTGTCATCTTCCATTGCACATGTCCATACCATCTCACTCTTGAT
This sequence comes from Simpsonichthys santanae, assembly GCA_031762415.1. NCBI lineage: Eukaryota > Metazoa > Chordata > Actinopteri > Cyprinodontiformes > Rivulidae > Simpsonichthys > Simpsonichthys santanae. The sequence goes on along the minus strand of JARVLU010000952.1, from coordinate 15,450,424 downwards.
TCCGGAATCTTATCTATGATGCATGCAAACACCTTTCTGATATTGTCCTTCTCGGTCTATCCTTGAGGGATACTCCAAGAATCCCACGTAGCATCTGCATTTCTGTTATTTCCATGAGTTCCTCTTCTTTTCTCTCTAATGCCCATACATCAGCTCCACAAAGCAAGAACTTGTTCTGTTTTTATGCCCAAGTTAGTGAATCTAATTATTTTCATTTAAATCCATTCAGTATAGTTATTTTATATATAAAACATATGTGTTTAAAACTCATCACTCAACTGCTGACAGCCTTCCTCACTCCTCTTAATCTGATGTGTCTTTGAAGTGCACATCTGTGTCCCTGACACGTCACCACAAAGACAAATGTGCTCTCTATCCTCAGCTCGTCCTTCACTTACCGGCGATCTGGCCTCTTGAAGAGACTTGGGGAGTAAGGGGGTGAGTAGCTCACAACTCTCTCAGGAAAGCTGAAAGGAAAGTGCTGATGGTAGTAGCAGAACCTCTGAGATGGTTCGGCCACATGGAGAGCTGGCACCATCCTGGGAGAGGCCAGTTGTGTTCCTCCAGAAAAGGTCCCTCCAGTGGGACGTGTCTGAGACTGTCCCATTTCTATGTCTCAAGTGAAGCTGCTGTTCCAGAACCCCAGTTGCTGTTCCCAACAAATGTGTTCTCGATGCACAAAGAGACAATTCATCCCCAGCCATGATTAGGAGTACCAGGCTCAGACTAACACTTGAGTGATGTCACTCCAGTCCAGAGAAAAATAAAGTCACAATGGAAAGGATAGTTGAAATAGTACCATGTTTTGCATCTTTACAGTAATAGATGATTCATTTCAGGCATACAGTGAAATATCATTCTTAAACTGCATAAGCAGAAAAAAAGTATCTATTCCAAGTTTGTGTGTGTTGTATGTTATCTCACGAACCAATGAAACTAAATTAATGGAAATTTCTGAGATTATCAATAGATATGCATCTATATCTGGTAAACATTTGGAGCCAAACCGATGCAAGATTATACAGTATAGTCATCTGACTGTAAACATGCAAAAATATATAACTTGGTCAATGTGACAGATATTGTCTTAAATCTTGGTGTGGTTATAGCTGGGCATTACCGTACTTGCCGCTGTACACGTCGCACCGTTGTATAAGTCACATCAGTCCAAATATGTCTAATAAAATGGAGAAAACATAAATACTGTATGTTGCTTTGTTGTATAAGTCGCATCTATTATGTGTCACCACTGATGCGCCAAGTTTGTTACACGTCACTGACAACCTACGTGGGCCGGTGTTGTGCCAAAAAGCAATTGGCTGCCAAATAGGGGCCACGGGAGCGTGCACGGGGGGACTTTAACAAGATTAACACTTACAAACAATTATTTGTTAGCTTGAAATTATAGTAAAGTTGTGACTCAGTTTAACTTTTCCTTAATAAATGCACTTTGACGGTCAAATCAGTTGCATTTCACCTGGGTGATGTGAAGAAATGTAGCTGATTTGACGTTTGCTCCAGGAGTTCTGGAGTGAGAAGAAGATAGCTTTTTATGGCATTAATAGCCAATTTTACCTATTACTTAGACTTGTCTTGCTATATTATTTGATCGCCCTCTAGTGGCTGAAAATGGTAGTGTTCAATATTTTCCATGTCAGAATAAATGAAATCGTCAGATCTCAGCCAAAAATTGGGTTATAAATAGGGGGGGTCACATCGCTGTCTGACTGAGAATTATTATTATTATAGGACATGCTAATTTATGCAAAAAAAAAAAACTGTGACTTATACAGTGAAAAATACAGTATTCAAAACACATGCTCTAAGTGCTACTCATTGTACAAGAATATGCATAAAACTTTATCATTAACTAATGGAGTCAACTCAGTCTGTTCTCAAAAAAGCTTATGAGGGTTAAATGTATTTTAATAAAACTTTCTAAAATACCCATTGCGTTTACATATAAAAGCTTTTTTTTTTTTAGTTCAGTTCAGGACAAGATGCCCAACACAAGAAATAAACATTAGCTTAATTAAAAATGGGTATGACACAGTCATATATATAGATATTAGGCTGACATTTGATGCGGTACTAGCTGAGTGTCACACCACATACTCTGAGTGTGATATCTTGCATTGTTGCAGAGATTGTGTGTAACATTATCTTTAAGGCTTGACCAAAGTGGCTATAACTTTCTCATTTCTCAACATCAGATGATCTTAGTTTGAAACTCTGGCGCGAACGGGCGAAATGCGTTCCTTCAAGGAACGTCTGAACTTTAATTGTATCTATGGTTATAAATAGGCCATTGAAATCTGAAGCAGATAATTTGGCACATTTGCTTCATTTGTAGCATTTGGGGTGTTAAATGCTCTTGTTAAATTCTGGGTTTGTCACCTGCATTAATCCTCCTTTGTCAGCAGGGATCTACTGGTTTGGAGAGCTAATGCTGCTGGAAAAGGTCTAACAGTCTCAGTAAGCCGCTCCTGACGTGACAAATCGCACGACTCTTTCCATTTTGACAGTTCTGCATAAACATCTCGTGTCTCTTTCACCGTTTAATCCTGTCTGCTGACAGGTGGAATGTTATGACATTTGACATCAGATCCAGACGGTCATGCAGTGTCAAACCTGCTTCTGCATTCTGTATGCGGCTTCACACATGCCCGTCTGAGCCAGGACCCGAGATAGGCACTAGATTAATAGTTTTATGAAATCACTTGGGCTAAGAGCTTTAACGCCATGCCTCGATGTCAACACGGTGTTTTTTTATTTTCCTTGTGGCGGTGGAATTTCAAGGTCACTGAGTTCAGTCTTGAGCAATCGTTAATCTAAAACGTTATTCAGTTTTTGGCTATGAAGAGCATGCATATGGGTCTGTGCAAGTCAGCAGAAAAATGAAATGACTTTAGTCACCTCTCATGAAGATGGCTCTTTTGTTTCTTAGTTGTTCTTTTGAAACAAAATGCAAAATGTAACTTTATCTATGTTTTAATGAGAAAATACCGTTAACACAACTTGTTTTTTTTTGCCAGACCAACTGACGAACATAGCGTGCCTTTTGTCGTTTAGTCTTTGCTCTAATTGCATGTATTTAGACTTTGTGTTCACAAGCATGACTGATTATGTCTGTGCCAACACTGGCAGATACACACAGGTAAATATTAAAGACACTGAAGGACAGACAATTTTAGTGAATCATGCAGTGTTAAGTAACATATTTGCCTTTATCTGTGTGCGAAAAAAGCCAGGATAAGGGAAAAAGAATAGGAATAGGGATTTTTTTGTTTGTTTTTGCTGTTTTGGTTGTTGGTGTTAGCAGATATAGTAGATCTATAGCAATATACACTTAGAATGTGTCTGAAAACCAGACCTTTTCTGGTTTTACACTTCTCGTTCACACACAAACACACTTTTTGTTTTGTTTTTAGTGTGAGAAAAACAGACTTAAAATGCTTTCTAAACTGGAACGAGTAAAAACTCTATTATTGGTGTGGTCTGGGTACACATGAGCTTTTCAAAAATTTTGACACATCAGTCTGGATCAATCCCACTCTAGAAACCAAAGCAACAATGAAGCTGTTTTTACTGTTTTGTCTACATCTGTCTCATCTTGATTTTTCACTGTGATTTTTACTCTTTGTTGTTGTAATGACAAGAACAATAATTGAGAGGAAATTGTACATAATATCAAGAAAAAAACAAGTTTGGGTGAAATCTTTGGCTATTCTAGAAACTTGTTCTGTTGCTGTGTTTTGAATATGTTGCTAATGTGAATTCTTGTCAGTCAGGACTTATGGCAATTACAGTGTTTTTGTTAGAATTATGTGGACAAACCTTTTTATTTTCTTAACAAAACATATCTGTTTTAAAGCATTTTGACTGTATTTAGAGCTTTGAACTGTAGGAAACGTATAATTATGTCTGCTGTTATTACCTTCATAATGACAATTATTCTAAGAACGACTAAAAACCACTAGATTTTTTGGATTAAGTGAATCTGTGCAGAAAAGGTCAGAATGTAGGAGAAGAGAAACTGAAAAATAATTATCACTACAGTATAATAAAAAAAAGTGGCCTAAACTTAATGTCTTGTCTGATTAGACCCTTGATAGTTCTCTTTTATGGTATTGCATAACATTATATTACATTACATAACATTCATAACCAAACTGCATTGCCCCAAAATATATGGCTTTGTTCTAGTTCATAGTGCACAAGATTTCCTTTTGTTATTCACTGAGAACATGTGTACACATGAGCGTGCACACATGTACAAAGCTACATGATTAACATGAGAGCAGTTCAGGTGCAGTTAAGCGATCTGTAATTACTCCATGAAGGTTTTAGCAAATGTCAAAGATTGTAACTCAGCTGGGTGCGCAGTGTGGAACTTTGTCATTAGCTGTGTGTAAACCTTTTAACTCATCATGAATCACTGTTTCACAGTAAGATTTATAAGAACGCTGCTTGAACGTTCCTCAATTTGTCTGCGATGAAAGATAAACACATAAACACAACCTAACTGAGTTTCATTTTCAGGCTTTATGAATTAGTGTTTAATTTTAAACACAAATAAAATGTGACATTTTTGACAATAGGTAACAAACAAGTCTGAAATTGTAAAGTATACAGTATTACCCTCGCCTGTGATGTAAGCACGATCAGTGCTTTTGGTTTGAAACTCTTAGTTAAACGTCCGCATTTTATCACTATCTGGAATCCATGAAAATATATGTGCCAAATGTTTAATGCAAAATTGATAACAAGCTTAAAAGTACAGTATTTTAGAAACCACTATGCATCTAACTAGCATTATAATACTTCTAACTAGCTTCTTATTACTTTCGCTAGTAGGCCTACTAAAGACCGTCTACTAAGATCTGATTGTAAGATCTTTGGTTGTAAGAGAGTACAGTACAGTACTTTGATACTTTTAGTTTTTAGCTGGACTTTGGTTACTTTTAGTTTTTTGTTTGACTTCTGTTATTTTTAACTTTTAGCCAGTCTTTTAATTTTCTTTTAACTTTCAATCCCCTTTTAATTACTTTTATCTTCGAGCTAGCCTTTAATATTTTAGCTAGTCTTTAGCCACTTTGAATTTTGGCTAGCATTTAGCTTTTTAACTTTTAGCCTTTGCTTTGCTTCTATTACTTTTTAGCTATCTTTTTGCTACTTTTAGGTTTAAGCTAGCGTTTTGCTTCTTTTGACTTTTAGTTAAGGTTTTGCTTCTTTAGCTGGCATTCTGTTTCTTTTAGTTTTGACAGTTTAGTTTAAGACACCAACGTTCATGCTCAGTCATCCAGGTAAAAATCCAGCAATGTTCAGTCAGGTCATCTGGACGGTTTCTTTTTGTTATTTTAGCTGAGGCGTTTTGTCCTTCATCCAAAGGACTTTTTCAGTCAGAGGAGCCACAAACAAACTGGTGTCCAACAAGCAGCACACTCCCATAGTGAAAAAACAAAACCGTTTGCTGGTGATAAGATGGCTTTTGTACCTGTATTACTGAGCATGAACTTTGGGGTTTTGAACCATTTTGGCATGGCTGCCTTAGAGGAGTTGATGGGGAGAGGGCGGACCCCAGAAACCATCTTATCACCAGCAATTATTTTTATTTTTTCCACTATGGGAGTCTGGTGCTTGTGGGACTCCTGTTTGTTAGTGGCTCCTCAAACTGAAGAAGTCCTTTGGATAAAGGACGAAATGTCCCAGCAAAAAAAAAACGTCCAGATGACCTGATTGAACATTGTTGGAGTTTAGTTTAAGCTTCTTTAACAAAATACTGCAGTCACTCTGCATTCACCCTTTATTTTCCAAACAGGCCTTCCTACAAGTATTTTCTGAAACCCTTGTCTTCCAGTTCATACATCCTTCTTTATCATTTCTGTCACTTTATATCTTCCCACTTTTCCCCAGTTGTCCACCGGACTGAGCCTGCAGCTGCACGACCCAAGTGTCCAACAACTGGAACAACAATGTCGCTTGTGTTTTTGTTTTCCCCGTGTATTCGGCGAAGCATGGAGCTGGCTGTACACTTGCATGTGCAGAGCGCTTCTCATGCACGTCCAGCCTCGTCAGCACGATCTGGATTTAACTGGATGACGGGCACCCTGCTGGCTCCCACTGTCAGTGTCATCCAAACACTGAATTGTTCCCACAGACTCCAGCAGGCTTCTCCGCTGGGCGCTTAAGCTAATTATTTGTCACCTGCCAGATGACGGCGGAGCGGTGACCAAGTTCCCATGGCGAGTTTGGGACAGGTCAACAGCGGTCATCGTGAAACAAACGTGCATTAAAGTTTTAACACAAAGGAGCAACAAGCACACATTAAACATTAAATATCTAACTATTAGTCGCTTAGCCGTTATTTTTTAGGCTCGCCCAAAGTCTACAAGTCATCACCAGCAATAACCAGTTCTGTTTGGCTCTTACTCATAATGCCCTGAGGAAAATTTCATGGAGCTGCTTTACCAATCTCTACAAGCCGCACAAGAAGACCTGCAACAAGACCGCAGGAATGAGTCCAATCATACAAAACACCGTGAGCTGTGACTCAAACACAGTTCATCCAATGTATGAAGATGCATTACATATATATTAACAAGCAAAATGTGCGTTTTTTTTTTGTGTGTGTGCTTGTTTTTTGCTCTGTTGCGATTGCAGTAAATAAATTAAGTTTAAATCTTTTGAAAGTTTCTTTAGAGGAGTTTGAGCCATGAGAAGATCCAGCATCCAGTTTTACATCTATTTAACATCTGCATAATAAATGCCTGATTGGTAGAGTGCAGAAATGATGGTTTAGAGATGGTTTTATTTCTTTAATAAAATAAATATCTAATTGATCAAACGCCTGCATGCTGTTTTACTTAGCTTGCCCTAAAAGATTGCTCTGCTACTTTCCAAGCTTTGTTCAGTTTTAACTCAATGAAAGTGATTGAAGTTGTTAAAACCTACAGAAATCATTTGGAGCTTTCTGTTCGATTTACTGTATGTCTGCACACAGTCCTCTCTGGGTGCGCAGATGTTGCTCTGAATGTCACGACTTGAGTGTCGCTGACACTGTCAGGTGTCACGGTTCATAATGATAGCTTTTATTAGTTATGTTCAGTCTGTTCTATCATGTAAAGCTGTCAAGTTGCAGAGACATTGCAAAGATTTATGATTGAACAGAGATGCCCTGAAGCTCAGCGGTGACTGAGACGACAAATAATTGAACAGTTGAATAAATATTACATATTAGATTTCAAGGATAATTGTTTTATTGCAGTTAATGATAATTATGCTTAAAAGATGTGGGGACAGACTACATCTGAGTCTGAAATGTGAACCAAAATGCTGATGAGAACCTACTTTATGTTTATTCTTTGTGCTTTGTTGGAGGATCTTATTTGTGTTTCAACTTGGGGTAAAGCTCACACGTGCTAACATTCACAACTGAGAAAAGCTTATTTTGCTTTTAGTCTGAGAAGAAACTGATATAACTCAGTGAGGCTAAGAAGTCGTGCTATGGGAACCCAACACCCATTGGACAACTCATATAACTTTCTTTTTCAAGCTACATTAGACCCATTGAACTCAACATGTTAAAAAAACAAATAAAGTACGTACAGTGTGAATCACATTCACACAAAGAGCAGAGCTGAGGCCTGAAAGAACACAATGTGAACAATATTTCCTCAGCTTGTACACATGGTGAGAGACCCCACCCCCAACCCCCCCATTGTTAGAGGACAGCCTGAGACACGAGGACAGAGCCAGATGTGCAAATTCAAATGTCACCAACACATCTTGTTAATCTTTCATTCTGGTCAAATAATGAGTTAAAATGAATCAATGCTCAGCCTAAAAGATGTTTTTTTGTTTGTTTGGTTTACTGCTTTATGATTTTTATTTATTGATGTGTTTATCTATGTATCATTGGTATATTTGCTTGACCTAACCTGGCAGGAATTTTATGACATTTTGTGAGAGGGGGAAAACAAGGTGTTTTTCTGACATGCTCAGTTGTGCTGGTGGACATCGCTGTATCTTTTGCTTCCAATTTCTAGCCTCTACTTTGCATTAGTGTGCCAACATAATGCAAAGTGTTCAAACACATAATTATTGTTACTGAGTCCTGGTGCATGCTCAACAAACCAGGTAGATAAATCAGACAAGGTTGAGTCAGAATCCATCCAGAGTGTTTGCAAAGACCCTGCAAAATAAACCAACTGGGTTTCATGAAACTCAAACACACTAAACGTAGGAAGATGAAATCTTTGTGCAGCTTTCTTGTACACTGTAATAGAAAACTGGCCTTAAGAAATGAGGTGCATAGAGGATAGACTTTTAAGTTTTTATAGTTACCATCAATTCTGTTCTATTTTTAGCATTACAATGTAGTCCCTCGCTACTTCATGCTTTGTTTATCACGGTCTCGCTCTATCGCGGTTTTTCACAATAAGATTAGACGTGACACACAATTGGCTGATTGATGGATGAGCTGCATGATTGGCATGGAATTTTTATTCAAACTAAATTATTTTCAATTATTTAGCACCTGTTCACAACTGCAGTAGAAGCTTCCATTCAGCACTGGAGAAGTGGGCGTGGCCAAATGCGCTTGCAGATGACAAAGTGCAGCAGGAGGCAGAGAGCTGAAATCATGACATGCTGTGCCCTAGAGTTTAAAAACATTGTTTAGAACATTGCAAGAGTGTGGGAAGGGTTTATAATGCCTTCATATAT
>JARVLU010000952.1:15413749-15427039 GCA_031762415.1 Simpsonichthys santanae | reverse complement strand
CATTAATACGGCCGTTAGAAGTTGTTTTACATTGAAAAAACATGTTTAAAAAGCCGTTACCGATCGCCGTTTAGTTTTGGTTTCGTTTTACGGCCGAAAATCCGCGTATACGGCCACGGATACAGCCAGAATCGGTATACGGCTGAATCGGTATACGGCCAAGCATTTAGAACGGATCTTGGCCGTATACCGGGGACCACCTGTATATGTGTGTACGTTTATGCATTCGGTGCCATTCTGAGTCCTTTTGTGTACTAAACTGATTGTCAAGTTGTATATCATAAGAAAACTGCTTTTGTAACAGCTTAAACTTGCTTTTATAAAATAAATCTCTGCTCTCATTCGGTTTAAAAATTAATTTCATCTGCTGAACCTTTAGGTTACTTTCTACAGACTGAGATGAACAGCTGTTTTCTTCTCTGCAGTTTGAGCATTTGAGATTTTTTTTTTTAATCAACTCTAAGCAAAAAAGACTGTTTTCTAACAGACTCCTCCGTATGTGTTGTTCCCTCCCACACCCTGATCTGTATGGGGGTGCACAACAGCCACACTTAGATGAAGGTAAACAAGCCTGAGGATGACGGATCAGAGTACACCTAAAGGTCGGGGCAACTTCGTGTGTTTGTGGAAAACTTGACAGATGAAAACAATGGAGATGGTGCAGGAGAGCGAGGGAAATGACTTCTGCACCAGATGATTATGATTTACTGTTCATGATTTGTAAATGACTTCAGTTGCGTGAGAAATGACTGCACACGTCTGTGGAAAGAGACAACGTGGCTTCAGTTTTTCATGTTTTTTACACATGTATTTGTGGCTGCAAAACATTATTTCTGTTCTTTGAAGTCCTTATGAAGTGACAATTCTGAAGTGGGGTTCTGTGGAAAGGTTACGAATAATAAATATCTTACCTGCTGTAGATAGCTCTATGAACAATCTCAGTTTGGAGAAATGAAGTTTAATTCGGACCACACTGACATGTTTATGACTACTACAAGCTAGGCTTACACCAAAGTAGATTTATGTAGTCTTAAAACTCCAATATCAAAACTTGTAAGTAGCTTAAGCAAACTCTATTTGATCCGTCATTTCTATTACATATCTAACTGTAGCACTTCTGGAGCAGCCTGTCTGGGCAGGAATATCATAATATTTCTGCTGATACAAAAGTATAACAGCAAAACTGACAGCAGTCTAAAGCTTTGTAAGATGACGTGAACCACTATCACGTTTTGGAGGTGAGAGTTGACTTAAAACAGCAATTCACTTTAACCGTGCTAGATGTAGCTGCCATCAGTGGCAGTTATAAAATTTAAGACAACTTCATAAATTTTAAGTAAAAAAATGCATCTGTTTAATAAAAATGGGCTATTAATCAATGTAATTGTTTATTTATATTTGCAATTTTTTTATGTGTAAAAGGCTTGCTTAATATTTCCATAACAGATCCAATGTTTTTGTGTTATTGAGGTCTGGGTAGTGTTTCTTTTGCACACTACTTTGATCAATAGCAATTTGGTGCTTAGTTGAAGACGTGAAGATATCTACAGTGATGCGATTTAAAATTTCAATCCTGTTCCTGTTTTTAGTATTCTGCATCACTTTATATTGTAGCTATTATTGTTTCTTTTTTAATATCATTTTCTTTTGTTTATTTTTTTCCCAATTCATGTGCTTTATTTTATGATTGTCTACTGTCGTCATCATTCTTTGTTAAAAGCAGGTCTCTCTTGTAAATGAGTCCTCGAGGCTCACTGAGACTAACCTGTATATATAAAGATTAAATGAACAATGAAGAACATCATATAACCAGATGTGTCTGTTCCTAACCTAACTGAGTTAAAACATGCTATTTTCACATTGTTCACGTACTAATGTGTTGTTTATGTTCCTGCCAAGTTTATTTGTGTCACTAAATGCTTTTATAATGTGCCAGCAGAGGTTAGAGAAGGTGAGCTTGTGATTGGAAGGTCACCAGTTCAACTTCAAGAACTGACAACAACAAAATGTGGGTGGGAAAGGTGAAACACCCACACCTGTCTCTACCCTCATTTGCCCCACTCTGGGCCCTTGAGCAAGGCCCTTAACCTGTGGTTGCATCAGGAAGGGCATCCAGTGTAAAAACAATTGGCAAGTCTTTAAGTGAGTTGGTTCTTTGTGGTGATCCCTGAGGAGCAGCCGAAAGAAGAAGAAAAAGTGTGTATGTGTGTGTGTGTGTTCTTATTTGTTCATTTATTCATGATAATGCATGGTAAAATGTTATTTGATGTTATTACATGCAGTTCTTATGGCCTGGTTAATGGCATGAATGTGAAGGACACCTTAGAAACTAACTCTTAGCTGCTCGACCAATCAAAATTAACCAGTATTTCTTCAAACTAAGGTTACTATCAACAATAAATATGAATTTCTTATCATCTATCCACAGAACTTCACTTAGGAAGATCTGAACAATTATCTGTCAATATTTTGTACATTATTTTTCATTAGTTTCTAAAAACTACTGAACCGATCTCTTGGGAAGTTTAGCTTGACCTTTTGCTGAACACGGAGCTGTGGTTTTGTACATTGAATAGTGGGTGTCGACACCTCTCTTAATGTTTAAATCGAGTTGTTCCACAACAGAAGACACACTCCTACTGTCACAAGAAAAACACTTGGTTCTAACCAACTTGGACAGCGTTTGCTCAAAGTAATGAAAGGCTGCAGCCTTAAGTGTTACATAAATTACCCTCTCTCGTCCCCGCAGAAGCTACACTTCCCGTTACGTGACACCTTGTATTCAGGCTGGTAATAAATAGAGCTTTGTGTGCGCTGAAGGCCTCCTGCAACACTTGCGTCGGGGATGTGGGTGGCAGCCTGGATGGAATCTGTGTCAGTGGAAGAGATGTGTAAAGGAGATACAATCGTTGCTGTTTTGCCTAATCCCATACAGATCCAATACAGTATGCAAAATGCAACTATGAGTCTGAGTCCTTCAGTGTCATGACACCAGATCGGACAGAATGCAGAAAAAGGGGGGGTCATTAAATATCATTGGTTCTGATTGTGGCTGCATGGTGGCACAGTTGGAAGAGCTGTTGCCTCTCAATGAGAAGGTCGCCAGATCAAATCCCAGTCTGGGGCCTTTCTGGGTAGAGTTTGCATGTTCTCTCCGTGCATGTGTGCGTTTTCTCCGGGTACTCCGGTTTCCTCCCGCAGACCAAAAACATGGATGCTAGGCTGACTGGTAACTTTAAATTGTCCCTAGGTGTGAGTTAGAAAGTGAATACCGTAGTTGTTTGTCTCCATGTGTCCCTGTGATGGACTTGTGGCCTGTCCGGGGTGTACCCCGCCTCTCGCACATGACTGCCGAATGGGCACCAGTGAACCCCGTGACCCAAAAAGGATTAAGTGGACACAAATACCTGTATTGGATGGATGGATGGATGGATGGATGATTCTGAATGTCCCTGATAATGGTGCAGTGGTGAATGAGAAGGGAGTGGAGATAGTTTGCCATCAGAAAAAAATACACTTTATACTGTTCCGTGCTGTGGCCAAAGCTTCTTTAGCAACAGACAGACAGGATACGTCTTGTTATTTTCACTTATTGAAGTTGGCTGCTGCCTCCATCTGTGTGTCTTCTTTGAATCTGAACCAGTCAGAAACAATCCCAGACATCCTGACTGAAACTTGGCCCCTTCTTCCCTCGCTGCCTTCTCACAGCATCCCGCCTGCCAGAAGGGCACCCTGAGCGACGGAAACAGAGCCAGGCAGAATGTTGCACATGGGCCCAAACTAGTCCTCCATTCCTTTTTAATTTCTCAGTCAAGGTGAAGAACTGATATGAATTTAGGAGATGCAACTGAGGGTCATAAAAAGTTGATAATGTCAGTCTGATTGTGTCATTGTATTTTACTTTACTAAACTATCAGTCTTCACAGAAAAGCAGAAAAAAACCTCTGGGGGTGGTGGTTCTGCATAGTTTTTCTTCAATTGTTCTCGCTCACCACCAAAGGCAATAGTGTTTCTGCCTGTTTCATGAATGAGTGGGTGGATTTTGATTTTTTTTTTTTTAAGTGTGCTTTTGGAGTCAACCCAATTCAAGATTATTGTCACAGACCAATAACTTTGAATTCAAGGTCAATGTCAATGTTTCTTTATTGCCATTCACATTGCATGTGGTACATGTGGTAGAAAAAAATTGGAAACACAAACTGAAACACAAAACTATTATAATTATACAAATTTAGTGGTAGAAGTTGAGCATCATCCCCAACAAATATTCTGAGTGCAATAGTCCCTCTCTACTTGGGGGTTTGACTTTTGCAGTTTTTCTACTTAAGACTGTACACGAAACATGGTTGTCAACTTTAATTTGCTCTGTTGATTGAGACGTTATGGAATAAAAATATAACAAAAATAATAATTCTTTGGACAGGCACCGCCATTTTGTAGTTTTCTTTCTACAAGCCTACACTGTAAAACCAGTCAAAATAACTACACTACCCAGAAGCCAACAATGCTTCCGGCCACTGTTTTCTGCCGAAATGGAGGGAAAGTTTTGCAACGCAAAGTCAGAAGTAACGATTTAGCTATTAAGCTCACAGAACTGGCAAGAAAGTCGTAAATAATCCTGAAGCTTCCTGAAGCTCCGTTTTCCACATGCACATCACTCTGGACAGAGCGGTGGACTTTGTCGCTGCAGGGTAGGTCTGCAGAACCGGAATTGAGCTGCTGGTCTGCAGAGCTAGTGAGTAAAATTTTGCAGTACTATACATTTGTTGTTAAAATTATGTAAGTTTAAGAGTTTAGAACATTGCAAGAGGGTGGGAAGGATTTATAAAGCTTTAAAATACTGTATATAAGATATAAATATAGTGTTCCTACTTCACAGTTCTTCATCTGTCGTAGTGGTGTCTGGAACGTAACCCCCGTAATAATTGAGGGACTACTGCACCGTGAGTTGCGTGATTTTTTTTTAGTTTGTCTGTCAGCAGACTAATGAACCAATGAGCAGGTGTAAAATGAGACTCCCTGAAAGTAATAATTAAACTCTACGACTCTACTTTTAGAGTCAACCCAACTCAAGATGGTTGCCACAGCCTTTCCAACATGAAAATGGCTGTAACTGTCAATTTTACAGATATTGAGCTAAAAAATGGGGCGTTGGATAAGATGCATGCTCAGCACTTTCTCTGAGCGCTAACAGGTCTCAGACATTTTTCATTTCATTTAACCTTTATTTATCCAGGTTAGTCTCATTGAGCCACGAGAACTCATTTTCAAGAGAGACATAACATAATTTACCAGAACTGACCCAAACAGCTTGAACTTTGTCCCTTTGCAGTATGAGATATTTTAGTTTAAAACGTTTGTGTAAAATTTGCATTCCTTCAAGGAATACTAAACTTTCATTTTGTTCGGTTTTTAATTTACAAATGTATGTTTTTTTTTTTTTTTCCAGTCTCATTTTTATTTTTTCCTTTGTCTGTCTCTGTATCAAAGAGCTTTTTGAGCAGTGCACAAACACCTGGAGCATGCACGCGAGATTTTGGAAATTTGGCGGCACCAGCAAAAAAACAGGAAATCATATTCATTACATTAAAATCCAGGCTGTTTTCACTTAAGCTCATGCACTCGGTAAACTTAATCCAGAATGTCATTTAAAGAGCATTCAGAGGCTGCCAAGTTCTGCTTTGGCCTTCACAGAGTAAAAAAAAAAAGACCTTATAGAGAAGGATTGGATAAAAACAAATGTGTTGCGCCACAGAGGCAGCATTATGTTTCTATACATGTTTTGCTCTCAGCTTCACACCTGGATAAAGTTTATGGGTTGTTTACTCCTTCTTTCATTTTCTCAGCATTGTGCAAAGGCTTTATTTAACGATGTCGAGTTCCCAGAGGTTCTGTGGGTGTTGTTGGAGTGGCACGTCACATCTCGAAAACTTCCAAATAAATCCTGTTTACATTTACTTTGAAAGGCTTCATGTCATTTTTTTTATTTGCTTGTTTGTTTGTCAAAGCAGAAAAGTTGTGTTTTTCTAGCTGAGCGATGTCTAACTCAACTCGACACTGAATTACATCATGCCTCTAAATAACAAACTCATTAGCATTTTGCCCGCTGCTTGACATCTTGTTTGGGAAACTCCAAGCCCCTCAAATTACACCTCCGCTCCGAGGGGCACAAACAGTTTACCAACACAGATGTTTAGTCAGGGTTACCACACTGCAGAGGTTCAGTAAATCCAAAAATAGAACACCTAATTGCTCCTGATGTTCTAACTTTTGGGCCATTTAATGCAAAACTTAAATACTGTATTTGCGGAAGTTCAGAGGACAGACTGTTCATTTTTATTTTGTTCCCAGAGTCTTAAAGGGGTGCTTTTCAGAACTGGGACGTGGCAACAGTTTTGATATAAGCTCAGCAAAAACAAAAACAAAAAAAGTTACAGACTTTAATTATTTTGAACAAAGTGGCAAACGCTTCTGCAGCCTCTGACTTGAAGACAATCACCGTAATTTCCGGACAATTGAGCGCACCTGAATATAAGCCACGCCCACTAAACTTTAAAAGAAAATAATTTTGCACATACAGAAAATACCACACTTGTCTACAAACCATGGGTGTCCACGTTGTAATGTGAGATATTTACACAGAAAGATATTTTAATCTTTTAATTAAATATATACCAGTAACATACACAAATACATACTGTACTTTTTTTCTGAATAGTGACTGTAACATGGCTGATTAATAATAATAATAATAATAATAATAATAATAATAATAATAATAATAATAATAATAATACAGTAGCTTCCCACAGAGCACTCCTCCCACCGAGCTCTGGGTGCCACATTAATGAATGCTTCACACTTATTTTAAGTGGCTGCAAATATTTATTTGTGCCCCCAGGGAGGGGGAAACTCCTGTTGGGCACAACGGGAAGGGGAGGAGAAAACATGGGTGGGGACAAAACAAAACGAAACTTGGTTTCATTGGTCCACTGTGACCGGTTCAGTAATTTCATTGGTCAGATTTTCTTTTTTAACCTTCATTTACACAGGTAGTCTCATTGAGTCATGGGGAGTGGGGACAAGGGACCCCCTCCCCCCCACCCCCACCCCAAGAGAGATGTGTATTGGGCTGCTATGTTAGCACCCAGATGTGATGAGGCTAAATGTTTTGGTGGTATGAAGCTCGTTAGCTTCGTCCAAAAAAAAAAAAAAAAAAAAAATCCTTAAATTAGCCGCAGGGTTCAAAACGTGTGAAAAAAGTTGCGATTTATAGACAGAAAATTATGGTAATGATGTAAAGTCTGAATTTACATAATCACTTTCCTCTTTCTAAAAAAATAAACATGTTTTGTGCTTCTCAAATCATCCATGCATCATAATTATCAGCTGAGCGTGGAATAGTGGGCTTTGACTTTTCCTTTTAGTAACAGTTCAAAACAGTCCCCCGTAGAAATGCTATGAAATCTTTTCAAGTCATTGGAAGACATTGTTCTCTTTACTTCAGCGTAGTTGTTCTGTTTCTGTATGATGGTCCTTTTAGCTATTGTCTCACAATTTTAGCTTTTAGTCAGTGTTTTGCAATATTTAGCTTTTAGTTACAGTTTTGCTATACAGTATGTGACTTTTAACTTTGATGTTGCCAATTTTTGCCTTTAGCTACAGGTTTGTGCTTTTAGCCATAGAGTTTTGCTGTCAGCTACTGTATTTCTCATTTTAACTTCTGTTCTTGGCTTTCAAGCCATAAAAATAATATTCATCAAATTTTAAATGCAGTCTTTCAGCACTTAGCATTCACGCCCCATTTTTGTAAGAAAAACAAAATTTATGTGTATTTTAGATTGACTCGTTTATTACTCCATCCTTTCTCTCCCGTGTGTGTGTGTGTGTGTATTCTAGGTACATCATGTTCCCAGTCTGCTTGTGAATGGGAGAATGACAGACTAATGATAGGCCTGGATCAGACCTGCTCCACAAAAGTGCCGTCTGGGTTCATTGTGTGGCTGGCTACTGTGAAAAAATGTAATCCTGATGCAGTGTGGGAATAAACCACTTGGGGTTATGGAACAGCCATCCAACAGAAAACAACATGAATGTTCTCAAATAAAGTATTTTTAAAGACATTTTCACACAATGATCCTCCATAAAACATTGCCTGCATCAAATCTTCTTTTCCGAGGTGTTTTTATACTATAAAAGCCGCATAATTACTGACTCCCCATGGATCTCTTGAGGGATAAACATGCTCATATAAAGCTACTTCCACTATTGATCCACTAATTCTTACTTGAGCGTTTCTTTAACTCAGGCCAGAGAGAAGGTCAGTCATGTTCCTTATCCAGAGGAAAAGTGGGATTCCCTTGCGAATGAAAACAAAACACAGTTCCCCTTCTAATTTCCCACTGATAATTTCAAATGAACTCATCATGTTGCAGTGATCGTGCATTTTGAAGCCCCGTCCCATAATACCAATCATTAAACAAGATGTAATACAATGTAAACTGTGTAATTATGATGATGTTTGCTGCTTGTGATACTGTTACTCCATCTTTTGTGCAGGGCTGCGTGTGAAGGAGTGCGTGTTGACAGGACTCCTTATTATCTAATTAGGCGCCATAGTTATGGTCCAGAAAGATAAGACAGGGAACACAAGCCATGGCCACACACACACACACACACGCACACGCACACACACACACACACACACACAACCTACTTTCTGCACACTTACATAATTTTTACAATTGGAACACAGATGTGAGCTGGAGAGGGTCAAAGGCCAAGGATAACAAAAATGAAGAAAAGCAAAGGCAAAATTATGATGATGAACAAAACTGCACAAACATAAAAAAATGTGTTCATGAAAAAGGGCACAACTTTTCAGTTTCAAAGTGCTAGAGCAGTTTATTTTATTCTTTATTTATAGTTTGCAGCTTTACCATTTGAATCTGAACAAATAGAAAAATGCAAATATTGTGTTTTCCGTTCGGTTTTATACAAAGTTCTGGTTTTGTGATTTAAAAAAAAAATCTATGACTCTTATAAATATTTAATATGTCTAAACCACTGCTATCTCTAATCTGATGTTTTCACACTATCAGAACTGCCAGAACTGGCATCATCTTTTCCAAAAAGATGTTTCACAACTGATGAAATTGGACGCTTCATTTTGAAAAGGCTCGTTTCTTCACTCTGTGGGTGCTCAATCAGTACACTGTCAAAATCAGAGTGTTGAAACTTGCTCAGCACAGTTAATGCTTCATAACACACACACAAACACACACACGCACAAACACACACATGCACATAAATGTCTTTGTCAAACTCAATGTGTCAATGTCAGTCAAACAACCAAAGTTGGTAAATATGCATTTAATTAATGTAGTGACATTCTAAATCCATTTAAGTAGTAAAAAAGATCAAGGACAGCTTCAACTTTGAGTAAAAGCAAAAAAGACTGGTATCACTTCTACTTTCTAGCTGTTAGGTAGTTTCTTTTTGGGCAGGGAGGGGTGTGTGTGGGTTTTTTTTTTTTTTTTGTTTGTTTGTTTTTTTTTAATGCTTTCTATCAGTAGAATTGTACACACTGTTCATAATGGCTACACGATCACAGTCAGAAACATGGTTTAATATTTATTTGCATTTATTTATATATACAAGATGATATCAAGCTTCAATTTTTTTTTTTTTTTTGTTTTGCCATATTTTCACATACATGTCACCAAATACATAGTCTTTAATCTTTTTGAAGTGGACCTCACTGATTTTTTTTTATTGTAGACCCATATTAAAAGAAGGACCTTGACAACAAAAATGCAGCTGTTCATGGAAGATTAAAAACATGTTACCTTCATGAATTTTTTGATTGGTTTAGTATTTGTTTTGAAAATTGTCTTTCATTTTGCAAAATCTATTCCACAAAATGTACTATAATTATCCAATACAATAGCCCACTAAAAAGATGTGGGACAAACAGAAACTATTGCTAGTTTTGGCTTTTTTTCCTTTTGTTATTGTTATGTTTCACTTTACTTTTCTTCATTAATCATGAATGATAATCGTAAATGCAAAGACCAAATCAAATGTTCTGCTTTACATGTGGGGCATCTTATCGTCTTCAATATCCAAGATATTTGCTCATTACCGAATATTTCACACTGTAAGATGCAATTAAAATCCTTTAATTTTCTCAAAAATCAACAGTGAGCCTAATGATCCAGTATTAATTCTGGTTGTGCTTACTGACCTCGACCCAATTTTATGTAGTACATCTGAACAATGTTGAGAGTTACTGTGAATGAGTTGAATAAAGTTTGACTTATCTGACAGTTTTGTTTCGCTCAATGTCCCTTTTAATACGGTACGCCTTAAACAGTAGTCCGAAAATTACGGTACAAATAAAATGTGATTTTGTTTAGAGCTGGAAATGTTCAGCCAAAAGTTCTGCAGATATTTACGTGATGGGACAGTGCTAGTGGAACCATGAGGGAATCCTGCTCTTTGCACAAAACAATCACGTTCTGAAGAACAACATGGCTTTTCTGCACAATGGATGTCCAATCTTTATTATCCTGTAAGCTAACATTTGTTCTACCTCCCATATCCAAGACATCCAGCTGTGTTTGGCTATGGATAAAGTGTCTTTTCAGATCTGTTGGAGTTGACCAGAGTAGACTAGTCTTTCCAGGAGTTCCAATCAGTAAGTCCATGTCAGATATAAGTTTATGTGTATTTAACAGTGCCGGTTCAGAAGGAGGGTGACACCGGCTCCTTCCCAGAATTCTGAAAGACACACACTCTGAGCTCAAGGATTTGAGTTTGATGTGTTAGATTTCTAATCCTCCTCTGGTACGTACTGTATCTGCAGGACAGAAGAGCTTAGATGGATTTGTGATGTGTCAACAGCATAATGCTGCTGGTCACCTCTGGGTACGGTCAGTGCACTCATGTGTGTTCTGGTCTTCGGGTTGCATTGTAATCTCAATCCACTGAAAACGTTTGAAGCTATAAGATCATGACCAATTTCAGGAAGCAACTAAACGCAGGTTTAATTTTCTTTCTATTAACATTGTTCGCTCATGTCTAGAAAGAAAATCAAATCTGAAGATATTTTACTTTCAAATTGTTGACTATTTCTTAATCATCGGGAAGCTAAAATCAGCTGAACGCCATACGCAACGGTGCCAAAACGCCAATCGGCTGCAGCATTCATGTTTGCATTGTTGCCAGGGGCAACCCAAAGCCACAGAGGTGTTGTTTAAGAGAGAGACACAGCGGGGATTGCACGAGCTTGCGGTTCAGGGTGTGTCGGTGGATTTTTTTTTTACGTTGACAAACATCGATCTCTGTCTGCTGATGTGGATCTTAAAAATGGCATCCATGGTCTGCGTTTGTGTGCGCGAGCTAAAAGAAATTCCTTCTCCAACGCAAACTGCAGACTGGGCCGCGCAGCGCTGTAATATAATCCCACACAAACTGACACAGTTATACACTGACACACTGATTATTCAGAGTGGCTCCAGGCATTCTCTGGCGAAGCACAAAGGACAGCTGATTCACCGAGTCGCAACTTAACAAGGCTGTAGAAAAAAAAAGCTCTATCAAAAAGATATTATTGTTCATCCCTATTTAACCTGCAGCAATAAAGCACATGGTTCAATGCAAGATACAAGTATGCACTCGTGTGTGAGTATTCCCGAGTTTATACATCGTGTTAACAGGAAAACTTTCTTAAAAGAGCACTTTTCATCATGTTTTACTTTCTTATATCGCAATGAAAGATCTGGCTTTTCCCTAAATGTTGGACATTTGCCACCAACATCAACAGCCGGCCTGTTTCTTTGCTGCACCAACCGTCAACAGGACACTATTTTTACTCCGTCCTGGCTGTTTTGTCATATAGCTCCAGTCTTCTCCAGTTGTCTTTCCCTCCAGCGCTCCCTGTCTGTCTCGGCACGGCTTGTTGTTTGTTGCGCACTGGTTCCTAAGGCTTGCCTGGATGTGAATCTGTTTTGTTTCTTCCACCCTGACATGCTTGCTTTTGTCGTATCGCCTTCCACCCGTGTGCGTTTGAACAGGAACAGCTCAGACTTTCCTTCAAGTTGCGCGAGCCAATAAAAAAATATAGGTTTCTTAAAAATAAACTTGACTTGAAATCACCAGTGTGGAATTCCAGGCAGCATCCCAAAGAGCGATGTTCCATTAAAGACTCCACCATAAACTTTAATGCTTCGGTCCAGCGTGACTGCATCTGTCTTATGTTGGCTGGAAAATATTGGGCAAATGTGTACTTTGTTTTTCCGGAGGCAATCCTGAGAAAGTCGAAAACAAAATACTGTATATGATTTACGTTTTTATTTTTGTGTACCACTAAGCAATTTGATATGAAACTTTCAGAAAGTAATCATTGATTGTGCATCCAGAAATGAGCAGCGTTTGTAATCAGCTTGAATTAAGATGGCCGCCACAGCCAACTGACTTTAAAAAGGGCAAACTTGTTTTTCACTTTGTCCATTTTACAGATACTGATGTTAAATTTGGTGTTGTGGTAACTGAACTTGATCTCCAACACATTGAGCACTAATGAATTTGCAAGATCTTTGCTTAGAATTTGGCCATTATATATGCAGAGTCAACCATGTCCATCTGTTTGCAAAATATCTTATAATCCGCTTGATGTACTTTAACCTTCAAGGAAAAATAATCTTTATCTGTACCTTTACATGTGGTTAAGTTTTGAAGCCAATCCATTTCAAGAAAGCAGCAACAGTCAACTGAACACTGAGCTCAAATTCGATGTGGTAGTAGTTGAGAGTTATTTACACCACACACTTTGAACATGGCATGTTGCAATGTTGCATAAGATTGTGCAAATAGTTTTCAAGGTTTGACAAACCAGCAACAACTTGGTTTCAAACTCCAGGAAGAAAGGTGATGATAATCTACCTATCAGAAATATTCTCTATGTTAGAAACATTGTTTTAGTCTTTTTCATGAGTTTGTGGCCCCTTCAGTTATGATTGATCAGTGGGTAATAATTTCAGATTTATTGTTTACATTCATCCTCCCAACCACCCACGGCTCGCGATGATACAAACTAAGAATGGAAACAAACATTCAGTTTTGTAGACATTCATTTTCATTGTGGTTTGCCTCATTTCAAAACAGTATTGATCCAAAAATATCACTGGTTAAGTTTTATGATTATAGGGACGATGTTTTGCACACATGAGCCTTTAATGTGGACGATGTGGGTCTAGTTAATAACAGTTCTAAGAGCTGCAGGGGGGG
>JARVLU010000952.1:15313772-15327038 GCA_031762415.1 Simpsonichthys santanae | reverse complement strand
CAGGTTATATATATATATATATATATATATATATATATATATATATACTGTATATGTATATATATATATTATTTTTGTGTGTGTTTTAGAAATTATGAGTTTTAAAATTGTGGTAAACCTCGAAACTGGAATCTGGCCTACGTCTGCTCAAGTGTTCTGACTTGTATCATAAATACTTTTGTGAATTAGCGAGCTTTGTTCCCCTCCTCATTTTATTTGTCTTTGGTGTGGAACTATTACATACGCATGCACATGTTCACATGATTAATGTGCACTTGTTTAATGCACATGGACACATGATTAATTATATCAAGATTGATGTACATTTTTGCACCCAGAGTACTGTAGACTGATGGAAAGAAGACTCAGACATTCATAAAAAGGTAAGTTTTTTTTTTTTTTTACAGTGTGCAAAGGTATGTATCTGGAAGGGAATGGGGAAATAGGTAAGTAACTGTAGACAGGAGTAATATTCAGGGTAATATTCCAGAAGATTCTTGTCTTACTTTTCGTTGTTTTGTTTGACCGACTTGGGGAGGAGGGAGAACGATTCCAGTTGAAGGGCAGCACTTGGTGAGGAAGATAAGTAATGATGAGTTGGAGAGTGACAGGACGGAAGCTCAGATACTGAATCTGAGATGTTGTCTTTCACAAGCTGACAACGAGGAGACTGGTGTTGCCTGGGATTTGGTTCCACAGAGGTTCATTTTCACGAAAACACTAGGAGATGATATCCACAGGAAGATTCACATGAACCAGGACTGGGTGGCACAAAGAAATACAAAGGTTAGTTTTACCTTTCCTGAGGGTAAAGTTTGGAGGGCTCTCACAAGTACCAGTAGGTAGGTTAATGTTCCAGTGGAGAACAGCTGGCTCCAAGGTAAAGTACATCTGTAGGTCGTCAGCCAGGATTAGGAACAGCTGTGAAGATGTGGCTCTGCCCTGCTGCTCAGTAAGGGAGCTGCAAGACTCAGAATATACTAGAGTCCTACAAATTAAACAACTAATTAAAATGATACAAAGACCTATTTAAAAGTCACTGATATCAGTTTGTCTCTATTAGCAGGCCCCTTTTCCTTTTACTGAATGTCCTTCAATAATAAATTGCACTTAAAATACTGACTGATTCTAAAATTACATTTTCAATTTCTCCTGTGTGACACAGACAATGGAAAATGTTGGCTGTGTCTGAAGTAAATAACAGTTTGTCGGTCTAAACTACATGCTCTGAGTCTGTAATGATCCTCGTTTGAGTTCCCAGATGTAGCATTTAGGACTTTAGGGACAGACCTGCCTTGCAGCAGTCCTGCCTGATTTTCCCATGCAGAACCAGGTAGACAGCTCCGGGAGAATCCATTTGTCAAACTAACAGTCCTTCACGGGTTTAGCCAGCATCTGTCAATGGGAGTCTTTTGAGTTATGTGCCTTAAAGAAAACAAGCAAACTTTTCAGTAGAAGTTTTGAAAGGATTTTACACATCGGCCTTTAATATATACACACACATTATATTCCTCATTTCTATGCCTACCATGAGTCAGTGCAATGCACTCTTTAAGAACTCATTTATTTTACTTGCCAAGGAGGCATACAGTATTGTGCAGCAGATGCAGGGGGTCGAGCAGTGCCATGCTGAGAAAATGTAGACAGTAGCACTTCCTCAATTGGGATGCTTCATGCAACACTGGTCAAGGCTTTGAATGAACAGAAATCCTGTTAGTAAAATTCCAAACCTTGTCACAGTTTTCATAGCCAAGGAAGCTGCGACTTCAAATGGGTTGTACCAAACACATTATGTACAGAAATTGAATATCTTTGGAAAATAGACAAAGTAGGTTTATAATCGAACACCGCAGGGTAGAAAACTGTCAACGTCGTCAGTCATGCAACGGCAGCAACACATTACAGAAAAGCAGTTATTTAAAGTAACATTTACCGGTATAGTTCTGACAGGAAAGGGCCAGTTCATCATTTGTCACATTTTTAAAATTGCCCTCACCAAAAATTTAGATCAAGTTTAAGGTTTACCCTTTTTTGTATTATAGTTGTTCTCTTTGTTGTCGTGCTTTTAGCATCTTCACCAACACTTTTGTTACTCTGTGTCCTATAGTGCCAGTAATGGCTATACATGTAACAAAAGTCACATACATGCAGAACACAGGACACAAGACTGTGTGAGGTTTTTTTTTTTTTCTATTTAAAAAGGAAGAAGCGGGTAAAGACAATGGATGGATGGATGGATGAAGGTCTGTAGTATAGTATTTTTTGTTTTGTTTACCTGGGGGGGGGGGGGTTTGCAGAGGTTAGAGACGGTGAACCTGTAATCGGAAGGTCGCTGATTCAAATCTGGGCCCTTGAGCAAGTCCATTGACCTCCAAACACCACCACCCCCACCCCCCACCATAACTGCTCCCCTGCACCAGCTTCATGAGTTTGCTTGCTGGCAACCCCTAAAAAAGAGACCAGCTGTAAGGAGACAATAAAAACGTATTATCTTTTTATATGATTTTTAATTTATTTTGAAGAGAAGTCTCTACACAGCATAGCTTCACTTTGACTCATTCGGATACAGAAACTCATTTAAGTAACTTTGTTGGAAAAAATCTTTCTAAACTTTATTCCTTCGACAAACCACAAGCCCTTTTTATCATTCTGCTCCACTTTTGCTCCACTCTTCCTCTCTTTC
Organism: Simpsonichthys santanae; assembly: GCA_031762415.1. Classification (NCBI taxonomy): domain Eukaryota; kingdom Metazoa; phylum Chordata; class Actinopteri; order Cyprinodontiformes; family Rivulidae; genus Simpsonichthys; species Simpsonichthys santanae. Next base: position 15,324,355 of record JARVLU010000952.1, on the reverse strand, counting down.
CTCTGAAGTATGTGTCTTATATTTCATTATTTACTTCCTTTTGAAGCTTTTGCAAAAGCATAAATAAAGTTCTAACAATAATAAAGCATCTATCCCCATTTTCTCTTTCTAACTTCTCACATTTTTAATTCCCTCTCGTACATTCTCATCCCTTTCTCTCTAGCCTGTCTTCTGACAGCTGATCAAGTCTTGGCCAGGTATAACAAATACAAAACACAAACAGCAGCAGACAACAGCGAAGGCGTGAGACTTGCCCCAACTCCAGATCTGAAAGTTGCATGTTGCCTCATATCTAATCAAAGAAGCTTGACATCCAGGTGAGTGCAGCCAGGGGAGACAGTGTGCCCTTTCTTTCACTCTGTCTGCAGTTTAAAGCCCTTCTTACTGAATCTGAAGGCCACGGTGGGACACAAATGATATTTTGAACATGTTCCTGGTATGTGCTCATCATCAGATGGAGTCAGCCAGAGGTTTGAGTTCAGTCAAAGAATATTGCAAAGCCTCAAAAAGAATTTATTAAGCTTTGTCCCTGAAGGTGAAAGTTAAACATCTTATTCAGCCATAACTGCATTAAACTTGATAATTCTATTCACATTGTTTTAAACATTTATACAGATCTTTATACAGAAAACCTAGACTCCTTCATTTTCTTCTACACATTTCTATTTTTCCTCCTCTTGGAACTTTGCTGCAGCCAAACACAACCACATATTGGCATGGAGAAGTATAAGTAAAACAAAATGTGCCATTCATTTTGAAACAGGTAGACCTGTACAGTTGTTTCAACTTAACATGACTTTTCTACTGAGCTTGTTTTACTGCTTGAATTTGACTAAAAGTAAAGCAGCACCTAAAGAAAGGAAATTAAGATAGTAATGCTGGTTCTTGTGGGTAAACAGTCATAATAAGGTGAAATAATGCCAGTATTTACAATAAAACACTATTTCAAAATTACAGGTCAATATTTGACAAAGATTCCTCCATTTTCTTAACACTTTAAATCACATCTGCTTTCAGAAAGCAAGAGGACGTCCTATGTGGGTTATATTTGTTCCCACAGAAACTCTTCAATCACTAAGGGACTATTAGAATTAGACAAACGTTTCCTTCTTGTAATGTGCAAACACAGATAAATTCAATAATTCAATCTTTATTTATATAGGTTAGTCTCATTGAGGCACGAGGACTCATTGTCAAGAGAGACCTGATTAAATGCAAGACAAAAACGTTCACTCTGTTTCCTAAAAACATCTTATTTGAATATTTCAGTGAATGAACAAATGGACAATAAGAACATATTTGCCACATGTCCCCACCTCTCACACTGTGACTGCTGGAGACAAGCACCATCCACTGTTAACTGGGTACAGAGGGATGGATGGATGGATGGATGGATGGATGGATGGATGGATGGATGGATGGATGGATGGAAATAAATTAGATGCAGTAAAAATATCACAAAAAATGCTAAAGCAAAAAAGACAAATTCAGTGACCTGACGAACATTTTCAAATTTTGAAAACCAATAAGCCTATTAGTTGTTCTTTCATTATGACTTGTTTAGACTAAAGAAGCTTCTAGAAAATAACAAATCAAGTGTTAGTGCTCAGAAAAATAGAATTTCACCATGGTTGTTGCTTTTAGTTATTTTTTTTTTTTTTTTTTTTTTTTTTGGCTGCTCTGTTCTGCAGGGGTCGTCATAATAAGTGTACACTCACCAGAGTTTGGACAATTTTATTATTTATTTATTTGTTTATTTATTTATTTATTTCCACATTAGTCATTGCGGTAACAATGGCTACTCTTCCTGGGGTCCACAAATGGCATGACATGAAGGGTAAGATTGCTCCATCCACATGGAAATGTAACCCAGGGTGAGTTAACCTCTGACAAACAAACAAGATAAATGTAATGGCGGAGATAGAAAAGCTCACGGCGTTACCTGCAGCATTTAGTGAGGAATTTCTGCCTTATCAGCCAACAAAGAAAGACAAAGAAGACAGGCAAAAAGTAAATAAATTCTAATGCACAACTTAAAATAGTTTCTGCAGCAGATGTTTTCATGCCGCAGAGCGACACAGGACGATCATTTCCACTGATATTCAGTATGTTCTTAAAGTGTAAATTTGTCATTATACAACCTAATAAATGATTTGTGCAAAATCAGTTTAGTGTTACCTGACCATGGCAAACAAAGACGAAACTTGTGCAACTAGAAGTTGCAGCATGTACCTATTACAAAACACACAAAACAAAGCAGAACCAAATTTAAGTGTTAACCTTTAATTTAACCATTAAGCATCAACTGACAGCGTTTAACCATTTTTTCCTGATGATTTTTCAGAAAATCCCTCTGTCTGCAACGTGTTCATATGTAAAATTCCAACAATGTTGTTGGAGGAAAATGGGGTGCAGCTCCTTCATGTAAGGGACATTTCACTCAGGGACAAATTGTGATTGCTGATTGTCAGTTACTGACGTACCTACTGGATTGATTGACAGATGGTGTCATGTCAGTTGTTTTACACCAGATGCTCATCCTGTTGCAACCTGGGCTCCTGCATGCAGGCTCAGGATTAGAATATCACTAGTGCATTAACACTAATTAACTGATGTTTATTGCACAGATAAAGAGAGAAAACCAGTTTGTTGGTCTCCATTCCAGCACAACAATGCGTAAAATCATTTGCTTGAGCTTTCGGTGATTGCTGCCCTCAACCATTTGTTATAGCAACTCTTCTTGGAACTACATTTGACTTTCTTGTTTCAGAATAATCAATACAAAGTGCAGCCGTCTATGTTCAAATTTAAACTTGCCACTCAGGATTCATGCCCGAGTCGGAGCTAGAGAGAATTTCTTTTTGAAGCCTAAAACTTTCAGTTTCAATATTTAGCTAAAATGGAAATTCTGCCTGTTTGTAAAGCAAACGTGGGTGTTCATGACAAAAATATCAGAAAAACTCCCTTAAAAACATTCGTCCTTTGAGCTAATATCAGCAAAGATCACAGATGTGATGGGCTGGATCTGTGGTGGACTTACATACTGTAAATCTGATCTAAAGACAAGCCAGATAATGCACTGTAAGTCTGAGCTGAGAGATTTAGTCTCTGCTGCTGCCACAAAACCAGGCAGTAAAACAACTGACAGTTGGTCATTACGAAAGACGCAGGTGGGCCAAGAATCAATCACACCGAGACTGGCCTGGACTGTGACAGATGTCTGACATCTGCCTGATGAAGAGCTCCGCTGTTGCTCTCAGAGAGGAGAACGTGTGTGTGTGTGTGTGTGGGGGGGGGGGGGGGTGACTAAATTCAGAGTATAAGACTTGGGATTAGTCTGACAACATGTAAAGACAAATAATCGATAAATAAAATATAGGTACTGCATATGTGCAAAAGCAAATATTAGAACAAGTCATGAGGGTGATCATGGTTCTGGGGGTAACCAGAGGAAGGTGGAAGAATAAGGACACTTTGGAAAAACAGCATTTAAGACACTATTGTGTCTGAATTTGAGCTGTCATTTCATGTCACTCTACCAGCACTTTAACACTCAGTGCAGTTATTAGAGCAGGTCAGTCTGTGCTTTCACCTCATCTTCATTGCTTATTTCATGCTGTCGGCTCCAAGAGGAAGGGTTGGAATTTGAAATTTCTAGAAAATAACCTCTGTCTGTTTTGTGTTTCAATTATTTGCAAAGATGTTCCTTCAGAATTATTGCTTTTATAAATCTAACCAAGTTGAATCAGGTTCTCTGGATGGATTCTTTGTTGAAACATTTTGTCTTTTATCCAAAAGAAAAAAGTTTTTTGGATAAAAGAAGAATCTATCCAGAGGACTTGACTCAACTTTGGTAGATTTATGTACCTGGATTATTAAGCATGCATCAGGAAGTATGTAAAGTACTAAAGTGTCCAAACAGTCTTATTTGCTACATCAAGAGCTCCCCCTTGGACCAGTTTCATCTTGTAGATGAAGCAGCACCACTCTGTGCTAAAGAAACATGAGACAGCGTCTGTTTGAAATCCTCCAACCTTACCTGAACTTCTTCATCACCCACTGCAAAAGGCGAAGCAGCCATGATGTTTTTTTTTTTCTTTTTCTTTTTCCTATACAGTATATGTGTGTGTGTGTGTGTGTGCGTGGATTACCTGTTAATAAAATATGTCATAAACAACTGGACAAATGTTAACAAAACTTGCAGAAAGTAATTATTGGCTATGCATCTACAACTTCTTACCTTTTGGAGTCAGTTCAAGGCAAAATGGATGCCACAGTGAAGTTCCATCAACCAACCCAAAAATGTCTCTAACGCTCAGTTTTGCAGAAATTCAGCTAAAGTCTGAAATGGTCATATCAGAGTCATTCACGGTGGTAAAATGGTGTCTGAAGATCCAGCTCAAAGCATTTTCTGCCCTTTTTTTTTCAGGAGAATACACTTTTTTTCCTATGAAACATCTGCTGAATCGTTAAACATTTTATTGACAGTCTGGGGCTTATCAGCAAACATTTAGAGCTGCAGCTCCAGACTTCTATGTCTAAGAACACTTACATTGATCAGCTCTCATTTTTCTTTTTCTCTTATCATCTCTACAAACCTGGACACACAAAACACATATAAACATCTGGAGATGTGCTTAAACCTTCCATTGTTATAAACCCCTACAATATGATTCCATATGAACACACACACAGTATGCTTGCAGTATACTTTGGCGTATTGTTTTTGTACTACTAGTGCTTTGCGTATTTTTAGTTTGATGTTTTTCTTAGTTCATATCTTAGATCTTATTACTGTTTTTTTTTTCTTTTGCATTTTATACTTTTGTTGGATGTAACTGGGACCCTGTGTACACAATTTCGTTCCACCACATGTACCATGTGTTGTGCATGACAAATAAAGAAACTTTGACTTTGACTTTGAATTGCGTACAATCACAGCAGATTCTAGGGAAAATGACAGTTATGTAACGTTTCATTTTTACCAAGTCTACAACTCTTATTACCCTCATGTCCAGTTGACCTGAACCGTACATTTCTATTACTTGTGTGACTGAGTGTTTTCAACAAAAAAGTGCTCTTTGGCATGTTTATAAAAGAAAAAAAAAAAAAAAAAAAGCAATATCTGGTTGAAACTAAAACCTCTTTTCTAGCTGAAAAGAGATAAAAGTGACAACGACCACACAAGGGTTCAGCTCAGTTGAGAAAATGGTATGGGTAAGTAAGAGGCATGCAAATATTTAGAAATTCTTCATATCTCTTTAAAAGTTGTGAGGTCATTTGCTACAGAACCGAGTTATGCAGCAGAAAAAGTGAGAGTATGTGATCTGTAGGACAAAAATAATGATTGAATGGATGAAAACATTTGAAGGAGGCGTTAACTGATCCTGTCCCAATTACAAGGAAAAATGTTCTGAGTTGCCATGTTTACATTTGCACTTCATTACATTTGTGTAAAGTTTTAGTTATAAGCTTACATTTTCCGTTTCCTGTCTCACTGATAAATAGAAAGGCAGAACGGGAAAGGAAAAGGACCACCATGTAGTATTTACTGCTACTTTTAGCTGTTAGGCCTTTGTTCACACAACAAAAAACCTATACACTCATGTCTCCCTCACACTGTCTCTCAGCTGCTATTTGCTTCTTGATATGACACTCTGTCTACCTTGGGTGCCCTATATTTCCTTCCCTTCTACCTCCATCTTCCTCCTCTACCTTTTTTTTTTCTCTCATCTCCTGCTTTAATCGGGCATCTGATCTCAGGCCCAGGAGGATGGAGGGGGGATAATGAGATTAGGCTCATACATGTTTACACATTCTCATTTACATTGAGCTCTCGCTGTCTTTCTCTGTCTGACCCATATTTCTCCACTTCCCTCCTCTGTCTTTTTGCGTTTAAAGTCTGCGGTGTTGTCTTTCCCTACCTCAGTGTCCTGCCTTCTGCAATAGGACATGTGCACACGTTGTTGAATAGTAATCAGTCATATACACTCTAAAACAGCAAAGGCTGTAATTTATACACTGCAGCGTCTGATCTATAAACAGAAACTGATTATCATGTCAGTGATCTGTGATTAAAACTACCCTCAGTGCATCCTTGCTTTTATATCATTCACTAGTCTGAAAGCTAGCAGGCTGCTTAGCCAGTGGAGTCATCCAAATAAAAAGAAAAAGTCATTGAGGCTACATCCATTCCTATAAACAGACTGGTAGGTTTTACCAGGCAGCCTTTCAGAAAATGCATGAGGTTTAAACCATGAGCGAAATGAAATGTGCTAAGCAGGAGGGCTCCATTGATCCAATGGGACAGTGATAAAGAACAGCTACTGGTTCCAAATGTCTGTAATCCTAAACAACATGTGCAGTATTCAACAGATGCAAGATATAATTTACATGTTATACCATATCTGTAACCGAGCAGTGAGCAGCAATGTGATTCTGGCTCCATAAAATGTCCTTCACTGGCTGCTTTTTAAAGCGTCCAGAGCACGGATACTAGCAGACAGTTTCAGAGACAGAACGAGTAAAATGATTTTATTTTATTTTATTATGCTTAGTAAAGAGGAAAGCTGAGTTGGCAATGTGGTCCAAAACATAATTTGATATTTTATTAAGCTTTATTATGGCACACAATATAGACCTTAACATTGTAAGATTGGCTTTAAATTGTTGTCATTAGGTAGATATGTTAAGTTAACATCTTAAATCTGTTTCAAATTTACCCACAACATGGTTAAATCAAAAAACAAAACACATTTATCCTCAAATGACTAGACACGTTTCTGGATTTATGACTTTTACATGACGCTAACACATGTTGGGTGATACATATTCTTTCTGTGTCGTTGTATGTCCTCAAAAATGGTAATTTCCAAAAAAAAAATATTTATGATGGCAAATGGTCTTTGTGTTTTAGGGGGAAAATATTTAACTCCTAGAAAAAGTAAAGAATGACTGTTTTCATTGACTTTAACATGCTCTGCTGATTTATAAACACTGAGGATGCTATGTTATTTTGCGGAACAGTTAAGGAGTTTGTTGGAAATTTTTGTGGATGGGGGCAGACGCAGTCCAAATGTGATTGAAACTAAACTGTGTAGTAAATGCAGATTGATTAAAAAGTTGCCGCAAATGCTGTATATTTCATGGATTTTGTTTGAGATATCTCAAATCAAAGTGAACAGAAATCAACTTTATTACTAGATAACACAATAAGCAGTGATGATGATATGTTAAATAATGAAAAAAATAATTATTCTAATTACAGTAAAGTTCATCAATCTGCCTTACCCGTCATCAGTGATGTCAATGTGAAGATTCAAACTGTTTTCTAAACCAGCCTCCATTCTTCACTGGCGCAGAAGTTGAGAGCAGCCATGCATAAGATCAATTATGACATGATTATCACTTTATTATCTCCAGATAGCCAGTGTAATGTCATCTTATCTAAAATAAAGCTTTGTTTTCTTGAGATAACAAGATAATTATTGTGCAGAAGTGAATGATTCTTGTGTTACAGCCAGTTTCATCACTCGGCACCACGGCCGTGTCTCTATGATCCATAACAGTAACGGGCTGATCAGACAGATGTTCCTTCATGTGGTATTCTCAGCTTGAATTAGCTGCCAGTAGAACTCCCCTGTTTTTTGATGACATATTATTCATTTTTATTTTTAAACATGTTCTATTAAAAAATAAAATTAAAAATAAAGCTTTTTAGGCCTAACAAATCAATGCTTTTGAATTTACATATACCGATAATGTCATATTAAAACCATTATTGACAAAATGAGCTAAATACCTAGTCACCTCAAAACAATGTCATAAAATAAATTTCTTTACATGTCTGTTCTCCTCTTCCATACTGCTGACTACAATAATGGAAATGTGCCTAAAAATATGAATTTATGAAAGACATAACTCACATAAAATAAGTGCAGTGTGTAATAATTTAAATTCTGTACTTCCTGTTTGATGTGTATTTTAATTTAATCCAAACCTACACGATATCATCCTCAGAGCTCTGAAAAACGTCACTTTTCTTACAGAGATGGAGTCTGCCTTTACTGTGATGCTTTTATTTTGACACAGTTAACTACAAAGTAAATGTCACCTTGTTGGATCACTAAAAAAAAAAAGTGAACTTATTTGATCATATAAATCTTGACAGCTGACACCGAGCTTCATGTTCACAAGCTGGTGAGTTAATCAAGGGGGGAAATGGATGTGACATCATGGAAACAAAACTGGTTTTGACTCCAGAATTCTGTATAAGGTCTCAGAAGATGATCTTAATGTGAAAGCTTGTCAGACAAAGTTACACAAGTGTTGGCAGTGTTGTCACAAAACATTGGCTCGGCCTTCAAAGAGGTGACTGTTATGTGCACTACACTATAGCACATTCTGATGCATCGAGTTATATTATGTTTCAAGGAAATATTGACAAAATAAAACATTTCTGCAGTTTCAGATAAAAGACACGTGGCGTGTCGGTTCCTGCCAAAATATACAGATTAACGTCATTTCGTCAAGTCTCACTCCGTCAAATGTCCAGGAAATTTTTAAACAAAACATGCTATTTTAAGTGAGCTGCATAGTTATGTGCTAAGAGCCCTTCAGTCCTTGGTTTGAATCTCAGCCAAGTCCTTTTTGTGTCCAGTTGTTCTCAGGTAAATGTTGCTCTAGGAATTATTTTAGTAAAAACTGTTGTTTTGTAATTCAGAGAACCCCCATCTATGCTGATAAGTTCTAGAGTTCAAGAATTGCGCCGCTCGGGGTAGCTGCATGCTGGAGTAGCTCTGTCACATTCATTCTGAGATTTTGCTTTTGGAAACTTTAATTCCTCTTTTTTTCTGGATGTAAATAACTTTTTTTTTTTTTTTTTTTTTTTTTTTTTGATGATGATTGTTTCCTCTGGTATCGGACACTGTGCAGCTGGAATGATTTTTACTGAAACCTTGGTACTTTTGGACAATTGTTATAGTGTGTAATTGTGGCAACAAGTTTTTTTTTTTTTTTTTTTTTTAAACAATGGGAGCAGCAGACTAACATCTCAAAAGCTAAAATAATATCTCAACTACAGCCCCAAATCTCAAATGAGTTGAAAAGGAGGCACCTTGGATGAATTCCCGTCTACCTGGCAGCAGGACTTGAGTAACTGACTGGAGCTGGCAGCAAAGACTGAGAAATCCGCCATGTCCAAGTAGACAGATCAGCATCTGCAACCAGTTTCTTCAGATCTTCTGTGAGATAAACCACTATAAGAGATCCTTCCTGCCCACCGCCTTCAGCATCTACTTTGTATAACAACTCTTTAATGAAACCAGGATGATGAGTTACGGCATTTAATTTCCATTTGAGAATAATCAAGTATTTTGAATTGCTTTGAATTGAAGGTATAATGCAAGGACTCTTGTTCCTCTTGTTCCTGACTGAGACCATTTTTGTTGACTTGTCTAAAAAGATTAAATGTTTGCCATTCTTTCCTGGTCTCTCACTAGCAGCTTTAGATGTTATCAGTCCATTAAATGGCCATTATTAGTTGTTATCATCTCCATACGTAGCGGTGAAACTGTCCCACCTACCTCTTAGCAGGTGTAATGCCACATTATTAGCATTATCATCACTGATAATAGGCAGCATGTCGCCGGAGTAAACCAGGAAGTGTCTTTTTATGTGGTTTTTTTTTTTCAGCTTATGTAACCCTTTTCCTAAACGTAACTTGACACCTGACCCAGAGGACCAACCCTAAACTTAACCCTCTTACACTTGTGCATGAACCTAACCAAGACCCTAAAGAACACCAGACCCTTTACTGTAAACCTAAAGATGTAGCTAAAAACTGAGCCTCTTATCATCTGTACCAACGCTAACAATGTACCTTTAAATCTAGTAGGAGGTACAGGAGGGGCAGTCTGACCGCTACATTTGGGGATGATAATAAGTAATAACGGCCATTTAATGGTTGATAACGTTTGAAGCGGGTGCTCTCACAGAGCTGTGACTGCTGCCAACTAGTAGGTGAACAACATTCATGAGAGTCTCCAAAAAGTCTCACAAACATCTCGGGGTTCTTCATTTACTTGTTGAATTGCAGAGGCTTGCAGTCATGTTGCTTGAATTTTGAACATGATGGAAAAACTTTGTGAAAAAGATGTTTCTTTAAAATGCTCATGGAGTCATTGTGGACATCACTAACCCATCTCAAGGATGCACCAGCACTGGATCTGTCCTCTTACAAAAACAAAAACAAAACAAAACAAAAAAATACACTGGTCCAAAACCATGATAAATAAAATAATAATTATTTAAAAAAAGTTGTCCAGTAGATTAAATCATAAACATGGCTGATGCTGCTGAGGTGGGTACAAAGCAGGCTGAGGTGCATGTGATGTGGGTGGAGGTTGGCAGGGAAATAATGTTTATGGCCTAGAATACCGTTTTGTAAACCATTGCACACAGCAAGCAGTAAGCTGCATTTTTTCCAAAACTGGGCTACAGTGAAACTACCATATTTGCCGCCTGATAGGTCGCTCCTTTCTATAGGTCGCATTGTCCAATTTTGTCCAATAATTTGGAAAAAT
>JARVLU010000952.1:15298399-15308654 GCA_031762415.1 Simpsonichthys santanae | reverse complement strand
TCCCTTTGATTTTGTCTGTGTTTAGTACTAGTATGTGGAACAAATTTGACTGGATGATGTCAGAAGCAGATTGCAAAAGCTGGAAAAACTTAGCAACTGTTTTAGCTTGATAGTAAACAACTGTATTGTCAGCATAGAAATCTAAGGATGCATCAGGGATGCTCTGACCTACATTACCTATGTAGATTGTAAACAGGGTGGATCCTGAGACTGAGCCTTGTGGTACACCATTGTTAACAGTTAAATAACTGGAAGAAGTACCATTATGTTGAACACATTTCCTCCGATCTGAAAGATAGTTAGAAAACCAACCAATGGTGTGATCTGAGAAACCAATTTCTGAGGGCTTATGACATAAGATGTCATGGTCCACAGAGTCAAAAGCTTTAGACAGGTCTAGCAGCACAATAATCCTTAGCATCTAAAGCTTCAACAACATCATTACATTTAGGTAACAATCACACAAATTAGAGCACTTATGTGTTCTGAATGACTCTCAGCTACTACCACACCAAGTTTCAGCATGGTTTCTACTGTGGCTGTGGTGGCCTTATAAAGAGAGGTTGGTTCCTAAAGCTGTAACACTATATCCAATGATGATGTCCTGAAAGTTTCATTAAAATCCTGTTTATGGTTTTCACAATTTTGCAGACAGACAGAAATCCTTCCAAAATAGTTAATAGCAAAATTTTAAGCAAATATCTTATGCAGTCGGTCAGTGCTCAGAAAATGTATTGAGAACATGTAAACTGACTGACTTCTAGTACTTTTGTAGTTCAAAGATCATTTGGCTGTGGCAGCCATCTTGAATTCAGTTGACATGTAAAACTGTAGATGTGCATCCAGTGATTACTTTCTGCAAGTTTCATTATTTTCCCGGTGGTTCGTGTGATAATTCATCAACAGAGGGACACATTATGATCTGACAATAATAAGCTGGCTCAACATCAAGTCAAATATTTTGAAACTTCTTCCAAATGAACTTCATTTCTCCCTATAATTATCCCATCAATACAAATCCATATCTTAAAGGGATAACACAGATGTTTTAAATTTTTGACAATCAGCTAACAATCTAATTGGATCTTGGCTCCACTTAGTCGTACAATCCTGTGAGAACAAATCTTTATTTCGCCGAACACGGTGTTTGAAATAACTGTCTACAACAGGTAAGATATTGAAAGGTCCTAATTTTTCCACAGAACCCCTTTTCAAAAGAACTGCACTATCGAAAAATCGTCTGACTGTAATCCAATTGTTATCAGCTTTAAATTTTGCTGATATGATTATTGTAATCACATGGGAGTGACAGCATAATTACATAGGAGTCTCAGTGGCCCGCAGCGTGGGAAAATAAAAATAAATTGGCTTCAAACAAAATGCCAATAGCAGTCCTCTGACCAATCACACACACAATGAGTAAGCACACATTGCCGCTTGCCAACCCACAAAATGCTGAGTTTGTTTGGGGAGCTGGATGCTGCGCAGCTGACTGCCAGGCTGAGAAAATTCTGTTGTCCATGTGGTCAGAGAGAGAAGGCCAAGCTGGTGGGTGCCTGAATCCAGTCCTAATCTGCCTGCACACTCAATCAGCCAACCATCCTGTCAGGCTCAAAGGGTAAAAGCCCCATTAAAAGCCTAAAATACCTCCACAGGGAAGTACTCTGAAATTCACTTTTAGAAATTGATGTTTACATACAGAGAAGTTAAACCAGGATAAGACTGAACGATATTAATTAAACTTAATGGTAACATGCTATATTTACTACCAAAGTTAATACATTTTTTTTGTCCTGTGTGTGTGGTGGTGATGGTGGGTGCAATAGTTTGGGTGTAGGTTTAATAAAATATCTCATGAACCAGTGGACAGATTTTAATCAAACTTCCAGAACAAATGAATAATTTTAGGAGTCAACCCCATTTCAAGATGGACACCAGACCTAAGCAACTATAGAAAGCACAAAAAAAATGTTTATTTAGCCTGAAACTGTGTGATTTTATTCACAATAACATTGACAAGCATCTTCTCTAATTGTGGGAGAATGTGTTGTTTGGCTTTTTGGGAAACCATACTGTATACAAAAAAAGCAACTCTACCTAATAAATCTATTATTAATGTGAAATTATCACATTCATTGTGGCAAATGCTCTGAAAGGAAGCCAAGTTATGTTGCTTTTAAAAAAAAAAAGTCAAACAATATATGCAGAGAATTAAAAACTATCTTAAAACTATTGAAAAATGTACTGAGTTTAGTGAAATTCTTTAAAGTATTAAATGTTGGATTCACCATAACTGAAAATGGCCCACAGCTAACTGACCTTTGCCAGTACAAAAATGCCTATACTGTAACTCAGTTTCACAGATGCTAAATTTGATCAAGGTCAAGGTTTCTTTAGTGTCATTTGCACCACATGTGGTACATGTGGTGGAACGACATTGTGTACACAGAGTCCCAGTTGCATCCAACGAAAGTATAAATTGTAGAGAAAAACAGTAATAAGATCTAAGATATGAACTAAGAAATACACTAAACTAAGAATACACCAAGCACTAGTCGTGCAAAAACAATTTGCTGAACAGCAGCAGCATAAACATGAGTCTGGTCTGTGTGAGCAGGTGAGTGCGACTGAATGAATGTGTAGTATGTGTAGTATGTGGTATTAGCTGAGAATCACTCTCAAAACCTACTTCAAGTGTTAACAGATAATACCAGATATTGCAGAATTATATTGACTAAACAGCTTCAACCCTGTTTCTTCTCATCATACGGTGATCTTTAATGAAAGGTCATGAGCAACCTTTACTTATATAATCACCGTATGTAAATGTTCTTGGATAACAAAAATAATCCCATAAATGCACATATTTTTCTTCATGCGTTAAGCAAGTTAAGCTTTTGTGTTTTTTTGAGTTAACAAACAGTGTATGGCATTTGTTATCTTTTTATCGGATGGAAATTCTTTTCGACCTGTTTGTCCGGTAACACAACCTTCTATATGTCACTGTGACAAAAGACGAGCAAACACAGAGATAACCTGATACACTCAACCCACAATGTAGAGCAGCTCCGCAGAATAAATACGCACAAGACGTTTGGCATAAAAGGTGGCTACAGACATTTATCAAGACAGGAAACTACCTCAGATATGTGTTTGCAGATGTAGCACACATGGACAGGTAAATATAGGTGTGCTACAGACTTACTGAGACTGTCTGGCCCTCTTCTGTTTACTGTCAGAGGACACACCTGCATGTCAGACCGCACCTCGTCTGGCTTTGTTTACCCACAACCTCCTTGCTGTGCTGTAGGTGCAGAATTCTGACTCCGTCCCATTCACTAAATACCACCGTTTTTAGCTATTAAAGGGATAGTTCAGCTCATTTCATGGGCAGTGCTGTGAAAAGATTATCAAAAATGATCGTCTTACCAAGAATTATCTTCAGTTTGGCTTAAACCGATGAGTTAATGGCTTGTCTGAACTTTGTAATTCTAAAACAACTCTCAACTGTTTGAAAAAATCAGCAATTTTTACAAATGCTGTTTTATTACCTTTTCCCCTCTGTCAGTTTTGCTGTCCAAAAATATAATAATAATGCTATTCGGAGGCCCTGAGGCTGCAATAAAAAGTGCCACAGCAAACTGTGCCTAAAGCCGAAAGGCACAGCATAATGCTTTAGCACACGTACATTTGTCTGACTGTTAGCAAAATATCTCAAGAATCACTGAACAGATTTTAATAAAATTATCAGAATGTAATCATTAGAAATATATCTACAATGGTTAGCTTGTAGTAAGATGGTCACCAATGATAAGCAACATTGGCAAACACAAAAATGTCTACAGCCAAGTTAATTTTACAGATATTCAGCAAATATATGGTTTGGAAGTAGCAGATCATACTCTGAGCTAAGTGATCATATGAGGTATTATTCACAATTTTGCCATTAACTATTTGAGTCAGTTCTGTTTGTCTGTTAGCTAAATACAGTATCTCATAAACTACTAGACAGATTTTAATGAAACTTCAGACAGGATGCAGAACTCCAATTGAATAACCTTTGGAGTCAATCCAGTTCAAGATGGTCGCCATATTAAACAGAACTTAGAACACACAAAACTGATTTTAACTCAGTCAGTTCTACAGATACTGAGCTAAAATGTTGTATGATTATAACCAACAGATGCTCTACAAATTAAATTACATTTGCTTAAAATCTTGGCACTAACTGTTGACATCAATCTTGTCTGTGTGTTAGCAATATTGTTCTGTCACAGTATTTTGTTTTGTTTTTGAGTAGTCTGGCTGCATGTGATCCCAATGCAATGAGCAGAAGGATGTGAAAATGGAAAAATAATATTTCAACAAGCTGTGATGCAGATCACAGCAGGCAAAAAGTAACTTGTTGGATCAGTCTGGTGGAAAACTGTGAAAACCTTCTAACCTCTGCATTGTTCCCAGTTAAACACACACCCAGGCAGCAGAACACACACCATTTGTCTCATCAAGACACACTTAAAGCAATTACCGTAATTTCTGGACTGTTGAACACACCCGAATATAAGCTGTGCCCACTAAATTAAAAAATAAATAAATAAATTTGCACATATATAGCTACATGTCTCCACGTTGTAACATGATATTTACACAGAATTTTATTTATTTATTTATTTTACTTTTACTTAATTTCATACTGGTAACATACACAAATACGTACAGTATTTTTTTTTTTTTTTTTTCTGAGCAGTGCCTGTAATATGGCTGGTTAAAAAATAGAAAATACAGTAGCCTACCAGGAAGTCCCTGATCGCTATTTTCATCTTCCTCCTGCTCTGCTATCGGGATCGTCATTCCTCGATCTGTTAAGCACAATCCGTAGTGTAGCTCATTTGCACATGCACTAAAAGGAATACTCCCGGGTTGCACGGATCACCATTGAATATGCTAGATTAAGGAAATGTACTGGTATAATTTTGTTTATGAATAAGAACTGTCTTAATTTACTTAGAAAAGCATGTGCTATATATCCGCTAATATTCATGTTGCTAATTTACACCACTCGTATTTCTGTTAAAATTATTGACAAATTTATGTCATGGTTAAAATGATATGCAGCTTCACCACTGAGAGGCGCTTCACCATGGAAATAATTCATTCTTTATCTAGCAGAGTTTTTCTCATCAGTCCAGGCTGGGGGTCAGATCTAATGCGTCGCATGTCCTCTTAACCAGTGATTTGTAACGGAAATACAAGTTGTGTAAATTAGCTACATAAAGATCGGCGGAGATAGGACACATACTTTTCTAAGTAAATTAATACAGTTTTTATTCATAAACAATGGTGATCTGTGCGACCCTGAAGTAAACTATGGATTGTGCTTCCAAAACAGATCGGGGAATGACAAGGACCCACTGGCAGACTTAAGCAAAAGTTGCTCTGCGCATGCAGTCCTCTTCCCCATTTCACTGGCCTCCACTCCTTGTTTCTTTGGTCAACTGTGACCTGTTTGGTAATTTCATATGTCAGATTTTTTTTATTTATTTATTTATACAGGTAGTCTCACTGAGTCACAAAGACCCACCCCCTGAGTGAGATATGTATGTGAGTGCCCAGGTGGCTAAAGGTTTTGGCAGCATGAAGCTTGTTAGTCCATCAAAAAAAGAAAAAAATCCATAAATTAGCCATACAATTTTAATTTTTAAATCACTTCTTGGTCTGCTATCTTCATACATCTCCTCCTACATGTCTCTGCATGAGTCCAGCTAAGCATGCACTCTCAGGACATTATTACATGCAGTGTCTCCTCAGTGCGAACTGAACTTGGCAAAAGGGTCTTCTCTTCCTCGGCTCCTGTTGCTTGGAATATCTTGCAAAAAGATGTGAAGCTCTCGACCTTGACCCCTCTAAGTGGCTTTAAGCATCTGTTGGACTTCTGGCAAGAACCAATGTAGACATGTTCCTGTTTTTAGTTTTCTACATTTGCCTTATAATCTGGCTGTTTTTGCTACTTTTTTGTCTTCTTATTTTAATTTGTAAAAAAAAAAAAAAAAAATCTGCCTCTTTTATGTTTGTCTGTTGTTGTCGTCGTTGTCCACTGTTGTCATCACTCTTTGTTGAAATCAGGTCTCTCATGTAAATGAGTACTCGTGGCTCAATGGGATTAACCCGTCTAAAGAAAGGTTGAATGAATGAATAAACCATGTTCAAAACCTGTGAAAAAAGTAGTGGCTTGTAGTCCAGAATATACGGTAACTTTCATGTACTGTATTGTACACCTTTCTTAAGTCTTGTAAAATAAAATAATCATAGTCACTAATTAAAAAAAACTTGTCAGTATAGCTTTACTTGAAAAGGGTGTAATAAAATCATAAAATAGAGCATCCCTGTTGTGATGAACCTCTTTTGCTCAAGTTAGAACCTATGCATATTTGAATTGCTGCCTCTGGGCTTTTTTTTTTTTTTTTTTTTTTTTTTTTTTTTTTTTTTTTTTTTTTTTGCAGCTGAGGATTGCACTACCTCCCAGTTTTACTTATTGATCAAATTGAACGTTGTAAGCTATTTAATATCTGCCTTTATTGCCAAGGGTTACATCACTTATAGGAATAGGACACTAAAAAAAAAGTGGCTACTGAGTCATTCTTCTTTCTAACTGGCTGGCATCTGTAACTGCCCCCACAGGAAGGTGAATTCATCTTGAGTGACCTAAATGTCTGCTGCCCTGCTTCAGACACAAGCAGCCTGTTTGAAAGTGCGCAGCTGAAGCAGTTAGTTATAATGTTGCCAGTTAGCGCTCAGCTGTTCAGCTCTGCGCTCTGAACCTTCTGTCTGCCTGCCGCTGCGTTTTGGGTTGCGGGGTAGGAGGAGCTGCTTTTCCTGTGATTGTCTGCCTCCCTCCCCTCTCTGTCTCTCTCGCTCTTTTTTCCCCTCTCTCTCGGTTTTTCCAAAGTTGACTGTTCTGCTTTGCCTGGGAGCTGTCGCCGGCGGAGCGGCACAGCTCTCTGCGCTCACTGTCTGGACGCGCCGGGCTCGCGTTTTGTGCGGAGGTCCTTGTTGGAGCAGACCTGAAAAAGGGACGGAATCCCTCCATACGTCCAGTATCCATCTGTCAGTCCTCCTGTGTTTTCTTCTGAATTCAACTCGGGATACTTTCAAGATGTCAGAGGAAAAGAGTGTCGGGCATTTAAGGCTGGTAGGTGTCTGGAACCCCTCCCCTGCGCGCGCTGAGCTGTCTGGCTGGGGTCTTGGTGTGGAGTGGGGGCTCAGGTTTGTGGCTGAGCGCGCACACATGCTTCTTGGGAATAGAAACGGGAGCTGATGGTTATGTTTTTTCCACTATCAGCAGGATTTTCCTAAGATTTCTCGCTAGTGGACTTGAATCTAACACTATGTCTGAGGTAGGCTGCTCCAACTTGGTGCCTGAGCAGATTTTTCACTTATCTTTTATTAGAATTGTTTAATGAAAGCATCTCATATATGGTGTTTTATGTATTTATGGAGGGGTTTTAGTTGTGGATGTGGTTCGCAACCAAAGGGCGCCACCAAAACAATTTGGGCATTTGGTTTTGCGCACTGGTTTGTTTAAGTTGAAGGATTCGGCTGAGAGATTTATGTGCAGCTGTCATGACGAATAGTTTTAAAAACACACCAAGGGCTCCTTCGGTTTCTGTTGGGAACCGTAGGCTGTCCATGAAACTGTCCAACTCAGGGGGGTGTCCATCCATTAATAGAAAAAGTCTGAAACATTAGCTTGAGATGTTTTCGCTGTGCAATGATAAATGTTCCTTTCACAGCTCTTTTTGTACCTTTTTTCCCCTGTTCTTTTTACCAGAAATGTATTTGTCCTTTAAAAAAAGAAGCATTTCCATTCTAGCTCATAAGAACAAACTTCAGGATCAAACTGAAATGTGCTCTCGGGTTTCAGCAGAGTGGTCATGATCACTTTTACCTTGTAAGATTGGGCTGAAGTCCACTGAGCTGTCAGCGAGGTGTTTGGGTGTCAACTCATGTGTCGCCCTGTGCTCATCGCCAAACACTGAACTCAGCTGAGTTCTGCTAATCCTGCTGAGCACAGCCAAAAAACTGATTGTTGTTGGGAATCTCTCTGTATGCTGCACTCTGGGCACTAACCTCTGGCTGCCACCTTTTACCAGAACCAGGAGCTCCCTGCTAAACACCGACGCCTCATTTTGCAACTGAGCCAGCTGTTGTAGCAACAAAAGCAAAAGAAGTTGAACTAAAAGTAACCAGCGGTGCTTTTCCCCCTCTTGTAGTAGTTTACTAACTTCTGCTTTTCCCAAAGCCTGGGAGCTAACTGTCTCATACTATTACACAACATGGCTCATCAGGCTGATTACACATCAGCATGCTCATGAATGCTCTCATCTCAGAGCAGTCAATGCTCCAGGCTCCTATACCTTCAAATGCCATACATTTGTTTTCCTGACCATCTTTCCATATGGTTTCCTGTACTTCTGCTCTTTCTGCTCCTCCACCTCTGTTCTATCCATCTCTCTCTTCGTACCCTGAGGGAAAGTGGGTGTTGTTACCTGTCAGCGCTACAAGGCAGTCGCATCTTCTCGACTGCAGCCACTTCTTCTGCTATTAGCCCGTTTTACGCGACCTGCTGTTCAGAGAATGTCTGTCCATTCACTCAGGACAGCAGCAGATACATTAAGTGAAAGAGATTAATTCATTTTAACAAAAGGGAGCAAGTAATGAATTGGCTAAATGTAATGGATGAAAGAAAACATGTTTTCAATTAGGATATCTTTAAACAGTTGCAGTTTGGATTGACAAAGAGCTCGTGTTACATCTAACACAAAATACAGTGACCAAGAAAAAAAATGCTCAAGTCTGGCTCTGTAGTTCGTAAACAAAAAAAGCAACTTTATCCACTGTTTGTGCCATGAAAGCAAAAACCAGGCCTTGAAAAATGGGTACCGTTAAAGTCAGTACTTTACCAGAAGTAAACAGCAATTTGTTCGTATCCCTGTCTTGAAAACATCTATTTGTTCTTTTGTTCATTTTTCAATTTGTAATGTGTCCCAAAGTACTTTGTATTATACTGTCTTCAAATGTATTTGAAACTAAATTGTAATATACAGTATTTCTCACACATACAGTTACTAATGTAACTAGACAGATTTCATTTCCTGCAAAAATGCAGTGTGGATGCTTATTGCAGAAGAACTTGCTGAAATTATGTTTAAAAAAAACATGCTGAAATGTAGCTGAAAATGTGGAACATGCTTAAATCAGCAGGAGGAGAAGCAGAAAAAACAAAAGTTGAAATTAGTGCAACAAATGTGAAATTAACTGAAAAGGCCAATGATATCAGCAAAAAAACAGCTAAAAAGTGTGAAGTAATTGAAACTAGCAAAATTACAATGACAGGGGCATAACAAGCTGAAATTTGTAGAAATATTTTATTAGGCTAAAAGTAGCAGAAATTACCATGAAAATTTTGAATTAATCTGAAAACAGCTGAAATGAGCTAAAATATGTTAAAAAAGCTAGCTGAAAGGTAGAACAAGCTTAAATTAGAAGAAGTATTTGTCCAGTTAGGCTGAAAGAAGCAGAAATGAGCACAACAAATTGGAAATTACCTGAAAAAGCTGACATTAGCAAAACAGCTGAAAAAAGTAGCAAAAAATAAACAGAAAGAAGCTGAAATTACCAGACGGAAGTGGAGAGAGCACATTTTTGCTGAATTAGACAGAAAAAAGTTTAAATGAGTGCAACAAAAGTGGATTTAGATGAAAAGGTTAAAATTAGCATAAAACAGCTAAATAGCTGATGTAGCAGAAAAGGCTGAAACTTGCAGAAATAAGCTGAACAGAGCATTACGAGCAGAAAATAACAGAAAGAAGTTAGAAGAAGCACAAAACTGTGTAGTTAGCAGAAAGAGCCTGAAAGGAGCACAAAACAGCTGAAGAAACAGCTGGAAGTAGCTGGAAAAAAGTTTACATTTGCACAAGGAAGTTGAAAGAAGCTGAACCAGAACAAAATGTGAAAGGAGCAGTAAAAGGTTGTGAACAGATTTAAAGATATGGAGTAGGGGTGCACGATAAATCGGTCGGCCGATTTATCGGCCCCGATTTCCTTAAATTGGGTAAATCAGAAATTGGCCAATGCTTACATGAGAAACCGATTTTACCGATTTTTTTTAGTTTTAACAGCAATTGTCTAAACTTCATTTATATTTCAGAGCACTACCTTGTGACCAGTTAAAACAAGTTTGTATTGTTTCTAGAAT
>JARVLU010000952.1:15181638-15204637 GCA_031762415.1 Simpsonichthys santanae | reverse complement strand
ACATAATTTCGTTTCATCACATGTACCACATGTGGTGCAAATGACAATAAAGATTCTCTGACTCTGACTCTCTGACTATTATACAAGTGGGGCGCCCTGCCCCGTCAACAGAACCGAGCACCCTGCCTACAGAAACAACCCCCGACAACCGTCGGTATTGATGTAGCGTGGGGCACAATATAAACATGCTAGCAAAAATGCTACTGATACCGCTCTTCTCCGCATCCCCCCAATAAAAACCAGCGCAACGTAGCGCTAAGCTAGCAAGCAGGCAACACAGATGTGACTCCGTCCCATCCCGTCCCACCATCCCCCTAATGTTGATTAAAAAAAAAAAAACTGGCAGCAACGTAATGCTAAGCTAGCAGGCAGGTAACACAGGCATGACTCCGTCCCATCCCGCCACTCCTCCATGTCGATAAAACCCGGCAGCAACGTAGCGCTAAGCTAGTGGGTGGGTAACACAGATGTGACTCCTTCCCCCACCCCTCATCATTGAAAAAAACGGGCAGCAATGTAGCGCTAAGCTAGCAGGCAGGCAACACAGATTTGACTGTACTCCTCCACCCCCCACCCTCGTTGAAAAAAAAGAAAAAAAAGACGAGCGCCAAGGGAAATGATCTAGGGGTAACACTGTAGTTCTTTAAATTCCCTTTGAAATTGCCTATTTTTTGTAACTGGAAATCCCTTCATATAAAGTTTGATGTCAATGTGAAGCTTGGGGATTCCTTGTTCTAAATAAATGGCAGCAATTACCAGTGACATCAAACCTTACCAATAAAAATCCAGTTTTCAAACAGACACTCTTGTAAACCAAACCAGCCAGTTGCCAGGTGATAAATCACCTAATTTCAACAAAATATGCATCTTTTTTTTTTTAACTTTTGAGAGAATTAAAAACAAATAACTCGGTTGTGAAAAATTCCTCAGCGTGACTCATTTTGGCAGCACAGCTCACATTTACCAGTTCATTACAGGTGTCCTTCAATTCCAACTTCCTCAATAACCGTTAATGTTCGCAACAAAATAAAACGCAGCACAATCGTGTCTGCTCAGCGATGCCATGTGAAAGTACCCGGCACACCTGGGTCAGCAGGTATTAGGAGCAACGCTTGTGTCCTGGACCACCTGAAAGAGCAGCTTCTAGTTCACACATTAACTTCACAAAGACCAAAGTTCTTGGAAAACCAAGTTATGACACAAATAAACAGCCTGTTTCAGAGCTTCACCTCTGCCCTAATGGGCTACCTGTGGCTTCCTGCTGGCACTCAACAGAAGTCTTTTCACGCTTCACAGCACCAGACATCCAATTACAAAAACATAAAATGCATGTGATGTATGGGGGTCATTAAGGATGGCAATAAGCATTTAAGCATCCGTACAGCTGATCCTTTAAAGATATGCGATGAGATGCAGCACTTTTTTATTTATTTTATTTTTAAAGTAAAATCCAAACCGAAGCATGCACCTCGATCAGAAAACGTGCGCCATCACTCTCGGCAGCAGTAGGTCTACAACAGGGGGTCTGCAACCTGTGGCTCTTATTTTTTACTTTACAGTCGTCCCTTGCTATTTTGCCATTTGATTTTTGCGGACTCGCTCTTTAGCGGGTTTTCAACGCAAGGTTGTACACGACGCACGATTGACAACTTTAATATTACGTAATTGGGATAAAAAGTTAAAGAAAAAAGATACTTCAGAAAGGTGCCGCCATTTTGTAGTTTTCTTTCAATTTACCTACACTGCAACGCCAGTCAAAAGAACTACACTACCCAGAAGCCAACACTGCTTCCAGACGCTGCTTTCTGCCAAAATGGAGTGATAGTTTTGCAACACACAGTCGGAAGTAACAATCTATTAATAAGTTCACAGAACTGGAAGGAAACTCGTAAATTATCCTGAAGCTCAAGTATCCAGGTGCACATCTACCTGGACGGGGCGGAGGTCTTTGTCGCTACAAGGTAGGTCTGCCAAACCGGAACCGAGCCCAACCGGGAAAAAAAATGGAGTAAAATTTTGCAGTACTGTATAGTACATATATGTATGTTGTTAAAATTACATAAGAGTTTAGAATATTGCAAGAGTGTGGGAAGGGTTTATAAATCCTTAGTATAAATAAATATTATAATAAATACTGTATAGTGCTCCTACTTTGATAAACGAGGGACTATTACTTCAAAGTGGAACACGTAATTGCTCTTCGCATAAAAAGCTACGTAGTCCTGCAAAGTTCATGGTTTTCATTTTCATCTAAAAAGGTAAAAACTAGAAGTTTTTACTTCTTTACATCGTAAGAGGTCAGGTCTCTTGTAAACGAGTCCCTGAAGCTCAATTGGACTAACCTGTCCAAATAAAGGTTGAATAAAAAGTTATCCCAAAATGTAAAAAAATAAAAATAAAA
This sequence comes from Simpsonichthys santanae, assembly GCA_031762415.1. Lineage (NCBI taxonomy): Eukaryota > Metazoa > Chordata > Actinopteri > Cyprinodontiformes > Rivulidae > Simpsonichthys > Simpsonichthys santanae. Next base: position 15,202,236 of record JARVLU010000952.1, on the reverse strand, counting down.
AAAAAAAATCAATAAATGTTGAAATTCATTATTTATTCTTAGTTAAAATGGCACCCCTACTGGTCAGGAAAGCCCCCTCCAACTAACTGAGAGTGGCCCATGGGCCACCAGTTGATCATCACAGTTGTTGCAGGTGTCGTAGCACTGGGCTCTTTTTTTTTATCTAACAAGTGAAGAGGCAGAAATAACTCAGACTTCGCAGCAGAAAGTTCATTCAAAGTTTAAACAGTGCACAGGAAGTTGGACTTTATACGTCTGAACTGGCTTTTTTTTAAAATCTTTTACAGTTTCTACACAATCATTTAAGTTTTATGACTTTTACAGGTTTAACTGACAGGTGATTTCACTCACTAACTGTAGACATTTTTTTGCAAACAAACTTCTTATTCCTAAAACTTATTTTATGCATAAACAAATTAAATTTTTTGCTCTACTTGTGTGTCTCACTGCTACATATGATCCCTTCCAAATACAGAGACCGAACACTCAAACTTCCACAGACTTCAGATATTCTCTTCATAACTGAAAATGGAGTATTATTTTTACCGTGTTGTGTCTCCTACATAGAACACTGCAAAAACAGAGATTCACGTGTAACCATCAGCGTCTTTAAGAGTTTTTAAGCTCCAACATAAGTTTTCACACAGCAACTTTTGAGGCTTACTTTTTAGTGTGTTTCCGTTTTCCCGTTAACGACAGTCGGGGAGTTTCTCTGCAGAATAATTGCTTCATGAGGAGTAAAGTACATTCTGTTGCATCTAACTGGACCTGCAAAGTCAATATTTAGTGGCTGCAGAAAGAACAAATGTGGACTCGTCCATTCTGCCTCTTTCCGTCATCAATCTTGCTCACTTCCTATGTCCAATGAAAAACCAGAACGCATTACAGAATTGTGTTCTCTTTCCTGCATTAAATAAGCTGTGCAAGAACAAGCTGAGAAGGTCAGACTCTGGGACAGAGGTGCAAGGTTAAGTTGTAAGAATGTTGCTGACATTTGTTATGAGCTCAATTCACACAGTGTTGAAGCATGATTACCAAAAATAAGTAAATGTACGAACAAAACGAACACAACTGGACTCTGAAGTGGCCTGAATGGTTTGATAGGAACTAGAATTTGAGCTTCATAAATACAACGACTAAAATTAAGCAGTTTGGGAAACACCACCTTTGTATAATGACACTAATTTGTTTAATAACCTATAAGCATAGAAATTTAGTGTTTAAGTCATAATTGAAGTCAAATTAAAGGTATTTTTTAAATCATTGCCTTTGACTGTCCCTCAGAGTTCAGTCACTTCACCAGCTGAGTCAACAAGAAACCTCCTGCTGCTAAAAACTCTCTTTTTACAAAAAGGGAACAGAAAACAAGAATTTGTATATTTTTGTTACGTATCATACAGGTTACTTGGCTTTATTACCTTACAGAGTAAAAAGCATTTAGTTAAACCAATAAACTGCATGCCGTTATCATTTATTTGTCAATTGATACAAAAATTGTCTGAAACACGTCAAAACATGCAAGTGCATTTTCTATTCTTGCTTTTTACCTTTCAAGACCAGCACCTGTAACTATTCTACATTAAGATGGAGGAAATTTTGAATTTGTCAACTTTTTTGCCAGATCAGAAATTGTGCAAAAATCTCATATTGGTATCGGCCTGAAACAAAAATCGTACATATGCAATTTTTGTTTTAGATTTTGGATTTAGGTCGATACTAATATATTGGTATTGGCCTAAAACAAAAATTGTACATATACAATTTTTGTTTTAGACCAATACCAATACTGTATTATCATTAGCAGTAGTAGTATTATCATCATTAGCAGTAGTATTATCATTAGCAGTAGTAATCTTAGCATTCGCAGTAGCACTATAAGCATTTACAGTAGTAGTATTGGTATTTCAGTAGTAGTATTATTATTAGCAGTAGTCGTATTATTGTTAGTGGTACTAATTTTAGCAGCAATAGTAGTATTAGAGTAACTATAGTAGAATTTGCATTAGCAGTATTAGCATTAGAACTATTAGTATTAGCATTAGCAGTAGTAGTATTAGAGTAACTATAGTAAAATTTGCATTACCAGTATTAGCATTAGAACTACGTATTGGTATTAGCATTAGCAGTAGTAGTTCTAGCATTAGCAGTATTAGCATTAGTTGTAGTAGTACTGTATTGGCATTAGCAATAGTAATATTAGAATTAGCAGTAGCAGTATTACAGTAGCAATAGCAGTGTTAGCATTAGCGGTAGTAGTACTGGCATTTGCAGTATTAGCATTAGAAGTAGTAATATTAGCAATAGCAGTATTAGCATTAGAAGTAGTAATATTAGCAATAGCAGTATTAGCGTTAGTTAGCAGTAACAGCAGAAGTAGATTTTTAAAATACAGTAATTATTTTCCAAAGGATTTGAAGAAATCTCAACTTTTTGAAAGTAAAAGTCAAGTTTATGAAGAGTGTTTCATGTGAGTTTGCTCAATGGGGTAACCTCATGTAAAAGGGAACAGCCAAAAGAAGGACACTTTTTAAACAGTGTAAAAACAAAAAGTCATGAAATCCCATCTTCTGGATGAGCGGAATGTTTTGAAATGCAAACGATTAAACAAACACAAAGTGTGTGCAAGTAATTAGAATTTTTTTTAAATAAAAAAATAAAAAAAATGTATGGACAATTTTAAAACCAGGAAATTAAAACAATAATTATGCTTGGCCACTGAACAGGTCCTGCTGAGCCTCAGTGATCTCAATGACGGGTGCATCACTGTTTGGACTCAGTGCAAAGGTTAGACCAAGGATGAGCAAACACTGGAATGACTCGGACACAAAACGAAGATACACGGACGTCTGACGACAGAAAACAAGGTCAGATTTCTACTCAATCAAAGAAACCATCCGCACGTTCCAACTCCTGAGCAGCTTGAAGGAAAAGAAGCATCTTGCTCAGTCTGCACATTTCAGAGGAGAGAGAACTGAACTGATCACATTTAAAAACGGCATATTATAAAAACAACTGTTATTATTACTCATAACTTTTATTATGATTGCAGTTATGACAAAAATGTTAGTTTTTATTAAGGCCTGCCTCTGAAGTCTAAAGAGCGATGATGTTTTTGCACGTTAGTAGTGTTAGCAAAATATATACCAGTGGACGGCTTTAAACGAGTCTCTCAGAAAGTAATCTTTGGATATATGTCTACAACTGATAAGTTTTTGGACTGAACCCAATTCAAGATGGCCGCCACACGCAAAAATGTTTTATATAAGTCAGTGGGTTTTACAGAAATTGACCTAAAATTTGGTGTGGTAGTAGCTGAGACTGATCCCTGATGCCTGACATTAAAGCACACACAGATTGCATCAGATTTTTGTTCATAACCTAGTCAATAGCTGTTGAGAGTCAGCTCTGTTGGTCTGTTAGCAAAATATCACAGAAACCCCTGGATGGATTTTAATAAAACTGTCAGGATTTGTTTATTGGATATACGTTTACATTTGATTAGATTTTGGAGCTAATCCAATTCAAGATGGCCACTGCAGCCAGCCAAAACTAAAATGGCCATAATTCTGTCAGTTGTACAAATATCGTGCCAAAATTTGTTGTGGTAGTAGCTGAGAGTGATTCACAACATATAATCCATGTGCTACTCAGTGTGGAACCATTTTGCTTAATTCTTAAGCATTACCTGTTGGGAGTCAACCATGTTTGTCTGTTAGCAAAATATCTCAAGAAACAAAGGAGAAATTTTAATGACATTTTCAAAAAATCAATCTCTGGATGGACTTCTATGAGTTTTACTTCTGGGGTCAATCCAATTTAAGAAGGCCGCCACAGCTGATTGATATTAATTAACACAAAAATGGCTTGAACTCGGTCAGTTTTACAGCTATGGAGCTAAAGTTTTGTGTGGTAGTAGCTGAGAGTGATTCATAACACATAACCCGAGTGCTAAACGATCTCAATAATGTGTCTCAAGTTTGCACGTGATCAAACACAAGGTTGTTTTATCATCTCTGCAGGAGATGACCTCATTCTGAAACGGCTTGAAAATAAGTTTTGACATGGCTGTGTACTGTTTAAACAAGTTTGTCCTCGTGCACGGAGGCAACGCAACTGTTCAGTTAACAGTGGCAACATCTGTTACCACGTTGACAGCAGGACATGTTTAGCCTTCGGGATTGGTTTACCTTTTAAATCTATCAGACGCTCATTCACAAAAACGCACGCATTAGTACTCACATGCTGGCTCGCCTCGGTGGTTATCAGTAAATGGTGTGAATCCGTTGCCAAGGAAGTGGACCCGGTGTAAACAATTGTTTATAGGTTTGATTCCCTTCCTGCTAACCTGACGCAAGCAGTTAAGACACGCTGCTGCGGGTAGGAAGTAGGAGAGAGGTGGGTTTGTGTACACAAACACGGGAGTCGCTTCTGGACGGCCCGACTCTCGCGCTGTCACTCGGGCTCTACCCGTCCCGCTCACTCCCTCTCATGTGTAGAAAATGAGCTAAGACTTCGGAGCTAGTTGCTAACTGCGCGCGGAGGCTAACGGAGCTAGCAGCTGCTCTGGCGGATATGGGCAGACTGAGCGTGCCTTCTATTTAATCTCCCTCTCTGCCTCTTTCATCCCCGCTGTTCGACGTGACGCAACGGGGACACGCCCCTCTTCGGCTCTCGGCCAATCAGAAGAGGGCCCATGGCAGCACGCGCTGAGCGGCACCATTTAAAGAGCACCAACTGTCCAGTCATGGGTTCGTCAGGATTTAAACACCTAATCTGTCAGCAGCAAAAAATAAAAATAAAAAAATAAAAAAATACGCAAGTCTGTTTGTAAGCTTTCTTTGGAGTTTTAACACAAATAAAGTTTTAAATATTTATTCATTAAACTTTACCTAAAGAGATGAAATTTCACTCAAGCTAGTTTGCACAGCTAGCTTAGCCTTAGATGCTGCTACACAAACTACCACTACTCACTGTTTTATAGTTGATTTATCTGGAATATGTTGAATTACAATGTATTAGATTTATTTGGGGTGTTGTAATATAAGTCATATTACAACACTAACTTGTTCCCATTGAATTAATGGGATCAAATTACCAAATGTTGTCCATCTATCCATTATCTAGATGGATGGATGGATGGATGGATGGATGGATGGATGGATGGATGGATGGGAAGCGTTTCTGTTTGTTGTGGTATCAAAATGAATTCTGTTGAACTTGGATTAAAATGGAATGTCCATCCATTCATTATATTGTAAAGCACTCTGGTCAGCTTTGGTTGTTTTTATGTGCTATATAAATAAATTGACACTGACGTCCATCCATCCATCCATCCATCCATCCATCCATCTTGAGCAGGGAGGTCCAGACATCTCTTTCCACAGCCACCCCTTTCAGCTCTTCTGGGAGGACTCCGAGGCGTTCCCATGCCAACCAAGAGACGTAGTCTCTCCAGCATGTCCTGAATCTTCCCCGGGGTCTCCTCCCAGTCGGACATGCCTGAAGCGCCTCCAGGGAGGTGCCCAGGAAGCATCCTTACCAGATGCCTGAAACACCTCAACTGGATCCTCCAGTGAGAGCTGAAGATCACGGCACGAAGGCGCCAACAGGACCACGTCATCTGCAAAGAGCAGAGATGGAATCCTGAGGCCACCGAACCAGAAACCCTCCACCTGTTGTAAAACGGTGCCATGTCATTTATTTTATCGCAACAGACCAATTATAGAAAGAAAGACTGGAATTATAAGAACTGATAGAAGATTTATAAAACATAGGTTTGTTGTGTAGTACTTCGCGGGGGGGAAACACACTCAGTCATATAGACTATCTGGCAACAGGTCATTGACATGACTGTGCGTAAAACAGTCGTTCTTTAGATTTCAGTCTTTTAAAGCTAAAGAGGCAGAGGTCATTACTTTGTGAAAGACGTGAACGCAAACAGATCAATAACTTGGGATTTCTCAACGTTAAAAAGCAACGATTTCAGGGTCGTCACTGTGTGTGGGTTGAGCTAAAGTCATTAAAGGAATGAGAGCATCGATGGCATCATGGCAGGGAGCTCTACTAATTTAGTCAAGACCGTCTTAAAAGTTATTCTGCTGGAACACGTCATAACATCCCACTTTTTTAAATGTGTTAGTTTTGAACTACTTCTAAAGGAATAAAGAGTTCAAACACTTAGCAAATCACTGAATTCACTTCTTGTTGACTTTTTTCTAACTTTTACAACCAGTTGTTTTAATTGTGTTTTCATGAAACTAGTGATTATTTCCTGTGTATTTTTTAATGTGCAAGTGTATCCGCATCATTCGAGCATAAATAAGCTCTTAAGGCAAGTTCAACAAGAAAAGAAGCCTGAAAACGAGTTGACGTGTGAAAGAGGAGAGGAGCTCTGGATCAAGAAAGCTCAAAAGGATAAGATTTGATTACAGGCACTTAAAATAGTCCTTTGTACCGCTGCTCTGGAAAGTGGACCATACGCTAGTGTGCTTTTATCTAAAAACCATGTGATACTCAGAGAAAACTGTTAGCTCTGACCAGGAAATGCCTCACTTTTTGCTCCTGTAAGTCAAAGAGAAAGCCAAGTTAAAGTCTTTAAACTATTAATTTCTAGAAATAGTCAAACATGGAACCCCAAAAATAAAAAATAAAACAAGGATCAAAATTGACTTTTACTAACATTTTGTCACAAACAAACACATGATTCAAAGGATCTTGATTCTTTATGCAAGAATACACAATTTCGGGAAAACAAGAATTTGTGGAGGACGCTTTAATTTTCAAATCATAAATTCAAAATACTGTATGTCCAATTAGACGGGGATGTTCTGATCAGTTCAAATGATTCATACATGGGTCAGGTTATTTTCTGATTGAGTTACCTGTTCTCTTTCATTTTGCTTTTTTTTAGCACCTCTTTCTCTAATTCAGTCTTATCAGTTTATAATAAATATGTTTAAAAGTCTCAACGTTTCCTTCACATGACAGTTCTATCATCGTGCCTGTAGCCTGCAATTTGCCAAACACTTCTCTGAGAGAGTGTCCAAACAACCCAGTTTTTGCTTCATCTGTCCAGACCACGTGATTCCAGCTCTTCCTGCAGGTTCCTGGGTCCAGGGTGGCGCCAACGAGCAGCAGCTGTGGATCATCTCGCTAACGAGCTCCAGGAGTACAAGAGGCTGCAGAAGAGCTCCCTTCCCCGCTGGAGCATTACATGCCTGTTGGTATTTTTGTCATCGGCCTCCTTGTGCTTACACCAAGACAGTACCTTGTGTTTTCTTTGCATTCTTCCAGAACCTGCCTCCTGAGCCTCCACTCCTGGACCCCTCGTCACCTACATCCACTCCTCAATTCCTGTAGATCTCTGCAAACCTCGTGACTCACCTTCAGCTGCTCTGCCGTCATCCAACCACTTGCCATTTACTTACCTCTACTCTCCCACCTGCGCTCTCCAAACCTGGACCTACTTGGAATCCTCTGCCCTCCTCTCAATGCCACAACTCACCTGTAAGAAATCCACAACCTGTACTTATCTGCCATTCCCTCTCCTACTCCTTCCCCTGGTTTCCCAGGTTCCCAGTTGTTGGGTCAAAGCTAGCCCACCCCAAGTGCACCTATGTGCCCTGGAACGAATACAATACAGTACAACTTTATTAATAAAGCACTTTAAAACAACACCATTGGCCAAAGTACCAAAGCAGTAACAGAGCTCCCAACGTTTTTGGAATCCGGTTTGTATTTAAAGGGAACTGAAGCAGCTTATGTATCAAGGTCTGGGTGTGAAAGGGCTGAGCTTTGTTAGGATTGCGTGTCACAATAGTAACCTGACAGAACAAGCAGATTTAGTTTGGTGTTACGTCGCTGTTCTGAGAAAAAGCCGAGGAAGAAAAGCTGGGATGGGCTGTGCTGGGGGCACAAACTCAGTCAGCTGGGAAAAAGTGGTCCGACTGGAAAGAATGCCAACTGCTCAGTAACCCCCACTGTTGAGTCCCCTTTTCTTTTGGTCTATTCTCCCTCCTCTCATTCATATACACCCCTTCTCTCCATTTTGTAGAAAAAAAAAGCCCTTCCTTCTGTAACCAAAGCGTGTAAAACAGCTTATCTGTGTATGATGCAGAATCAAGAAAACTGGAAAACACTTAACACCTGTAGAGTTTGTATTTTCTGTCGCAGGCATGAGAAGTGTTGTAAAGAATTTGAAGCAGGGCAGACAAACTGTGGTGGACTTTTGCCAGAGGGGAGGGAATGATTTGGGGGAGGAACCACTTATCAGTGAACTACACGCTGCTCCAGAATGCACACAAACAGATTCAATCACCAATATGCACACAGAGTTATCACTGTCACAGTGGTTTTACCCTTTAGAAGGTGTAGGATCAAAGAACGCTCGGCGCCTTGTGAAATTCACTTCAGCAACCGGACAACTGCATGAGCATTACCCAGTAACCTCTGAGTGGATCGAACAGAAGAAGTGTGTCGCTGCAGGACTTTTGTTGTTGTTTCAGAAACTATTTTAAAGCCTTCGTCTGTGGGGTTTGTCAACATGCTTCACTTTCCACACCCTGACCCTGTCCTGGTGTCTTTCCTTCACATTCATTCACACATCGTGGGAGTTTACAGTCAGTTCAGCCATTCTGTGCACTCAGGAACCTGAACGGGAGGAGATGGTCTCGAATGGTCAATATTAGCCCATTATGGTGTATGTCCAAAATCCTTTTAGCAAACTGTCTAAGCAAAAAGCTCTGCTGAAATTTTGTTTTCAGTGGAAATAATGGCTTTCTGGTTCTGATTTCAGAAAGCCATTTTGCAGTTGTTTTGAAGTGAATATGGCAAAGCTTCAACAGTTAATGTCTTACCTGTTGTAGGTAGGCGTGTCGCGATAATAAATCAATTAATCGCATGATAAATGAAAATTATCGACCTCGTTTTCATTTATTGGCTTTATCATTTCTTTGTCTCATTCTACTAAAGACACCGGACGACAAAAGACTCAACTCCAGTGTTCTTCACTGAATCCTCTCTTTCTCTTTAAAATCTGTTTTAACGATCTAAAATCACGTTTTTGGATCGTTAAAAGCAGCTAAGCTGGGAAGCGAAGCTAGGAGCTAAGCTAACAGGCCGACCTTGTTGGAAAAACCTCCGTCTTGTCGAAGCTCCAAAATTCACAGTTGAAACCCGTGCCTTCGTGTAAAAAGTTGTTTTTCTCTACAAAAAGAAGCTGAGAACTTGTTTACTGATTTTTATTAAAAGCTTTGTGTGAAAAATGCTAAAGAGCTCAAACCACCAATCATTTCCTATGTCATGTCAAGGATCCTCCCTCCCATTTTTCTTAGACACGCTGCTCAATTATCCATCCTTTGGTTCCAACAATCTTATACTGCCATCAGGTGGTCAAAAAAGGTACTACACCCAAACAAATTAACATTTCAACTTAGATTTGACAACAATTACTAATTATTGTCAAATTTGAAACAATATTATCGTTTATCGCGATAATTTAATCGCCCAGCAGAATGTGTTATCGTGACAGGTCTAGTTGTAGGTAGTCTAAGCATGACTAACCGTTAGCTAATCTCTTAATTATAAACTTTTACACCATTGCATTTTGTGCTAATATAAATACAATTTTATCGCACAATTTGTTGTGGCAGCAGTTAGCTGTAGCACTTCTGGTGCTGTCTAAGACACTTCCTGCAGGGATGTATAACACAACCACAATAACATTGTGTAGAACATTGACAACAATGTAAAGATTTTGAAAAATCTAATCTATAAAGATGTATTACTGTTGTTTTAGGACAACAGTGTTGTTTGGTCTTTGCTCTGCTGAAACTAGCCAATAGCTTGTTAGCCTAGCTGACGTTAGCCTACTAGCATCTCTAAAGTTCACCAACATGATTCATCTTTATTTTAATCTAAATTTGAAAGCCCAGAAACAACACGACCGACAATTGGAACGCAGTTTTATTAAAATCTCAAATGTATGACAAATATTTAAATATGTTACACATTTCAGTGCAAAATTTTACAGCAGAAACACAACAAAAACAGTTTGATTTTTTTAAGTTTGAATTAAAAAAAAGTAGAAAAGTTTGAATATAAAACAAGTTTGAATATAAATGCACTCAGTTTGATACAGAGACTTGGGCTTGTGATCGTAATGCTTTTATAAAAGAGTAACTATTGCCAGATGATGGTCTCTTTTCCCTCCACGGCCTCAGCTCCTGCAGCTTCCTTTCCCTCAGGGAGGCCGTAAAAGGTAGAGAGGTCTGAGGGGGGCCCAAAAGAGCCCCAAGGCTGGTGGACGGGCAACACAGAGCTGGGATCTTTTCGGTCACCACCATCACCGAAGGTGATTAAATGAGAGTTTTGCGGCGTGATGTTGCTGTAAGCAGTGCTAGCATCTCGAATATCAACGTTGTGGCTAGCGATGCTGTTGGTTACAGAGTTGTGGACGCTGCTGTTGGAGCTCGATGCGAGGCCGCAGGAGGGGAACGTCAAAGCTGAAGCCTGTGGTGGGAGCGGACTACTTCCTGGGCTGGATATGAGGTTGCTGTGGCGACCGAGGGCCAGACGCTGCGCGAGGAGCTGGTGCTGCAGCCGCCGGTCGGCCCAGTCCTCCTGGGGCTGACGGTGGATCTTCATGTGAGCATTCCGGGATTTGATCTTGTAGAACATTCTGGAGCGGAAATGAAAAACATAAACAAGATTTAAATAATCGGAGCCACCTGTTGCCCCGAAGACAAAAAAAGACGAGCTTCTTTTAATAAGTCTGGTTTGTACTCACTTTCCACACAGCTTACAGGGGAAGAAGCTGGCCATGGAGGGAACGGGCACCGCCTCCTCCGGCGCAAACGTCCTCTCCAACGGCCGGGAGAAGGGCGGCATCTGGAAAAACAGGACCACATGTGAGCTGAAAAACCGAGTGACTCACCGAGCAGCATTCCACACGGGATAATTGTCTTCAACTCGTTAAACAAGACGGCACAAAATGCTCCAAATGGAACAACAAAAACAAAACCGTGTCTCACAGATCTGAGTGCATGTACCTGAACACACAGAACTCAAAACACAGGACAAAAAGAGGGCTCCGGACCTTCAGCATGTTTTTTCATTTAAAACGACAATGCTACAAAGACGAAGCGCTTCTTACACATTTTTGCAGCTCCTCTGCATCCCTGCGCTCGTCCTCCTTTTGTTTCTTCTGCTTGTCCAGGAGCTTTTTGCTCAGGTAGTAAAACTCCACACACTGGGACACGGTCTTTGTCCTCACCTGTTTAAAAAAAAAAAAAAGCACAGCGTCAGCCTCCAGTAGCAGTAAACAGAGTTTTGTTGATGCATTTTTCAATCTGTTGTTAATCCTGTGCAGTTTATTGCGTCACCGTTAGCCATTAAAAAAAAACCTGAACAGGTACAGGCATGAAACCAACGCTGTCCTCACTGCACTTCAGGGAAATACTAAATCTCATTCATACTCAGGAGGAAATAATCAGAGCAGAGCATCAAAGTCAAACACCTACTAGTGTACCGTATTTTCCAGACTATAAGTCGCTTCAGAGTATAAGTCGCATTTAGAACAGACATTTAATCTGAAATAACCATAACACAGAGAACATACCTGGGATCATGAGCAGGCTTAATTAACATAAGCAAACAAATCCAACAAGAAAGTTATCAATCCACCAATCTCATTCCGCATCACTTTTGGAGTCATTCTGTTAAGTTTTTTCTCAGTAGCGTTAGAGGAACAACATATAGTTGTCAGAAGCCTAGAGGGCCCTCTCACAGCTGCAAATGTTAATGTTTACTCTTTGGTTCATGTCAGTATGAATGAACATTTAACACGTCAGTCAAAAATTGCATCATGAATAGGAAAAAAAAGAGCATATACATAAGTCACTTCGGACTATAAGTCGCAGAAATGGCCAAACTATGAAAAAAGGTGTAATTTATAATCCAGAAAATATGATAATTGTTCAACAAAATATCTATTTTTCTTTTTTTTTTTTATATACATTAAACATTAAAACTGGTGTACACTTTGGTATATACAGTACTGCCAAACAAAAATGTTAAATGTTGCCAAGAAGAAGAAAATAGTCCAAATTTTATGACATGGGTTTCTATGGAGAAGCTATGAGTAGATAGTATCTTACCAGTTGTAGATAGCTTCTTGAACAACCTCAGCTTGGATAAATAGCAGTGTCCCCTACCATTATACAAGTGGGGCACCCCGCCCCATGAACAGAACCGATAGCCATGCCTACCAACCCCCCCGCCCCACATCAACAACTGTTGGTACTGACGTAGCACGGGGCGCAATACAAACGTGCTAGCAAAAAATGCTACTGACACACTGCTCCGCACTCCCTTTCCCATTGATAAAACCAGCAGCTAAGCTAACAGACGGGGACTACTAACCCAAATATAAAGAGTGCCCTGCCAAGGGAAGTGATCAAGGGTAAAAACTGCTGTCCTCGTTGAAGAGCTAGGACTCAGACTAACCGTTAGCTTGTCAGTCTGGTCACTATTAGGGTATTTATCCAAACAGGGGTCATTAAAAAAGTAATCTACAACAGGTAAGGTATTAACTGTTCATAACCTCTCCACAGAACCCCACTTTAAAGGATTTGACCTATCACTTTTTACTGTTAGCCTCTAAAAGAAGTACAAGTCCATTTATTTATTTATTTATTTTTACATTTTTAAAATATCTTTGATACAAAAGTGTTACTTTTCAAGGGGGGTTGTTAAGCAAAGTGTCAAATGTTGCTGTATTTCATCTGACAAAATTCAAATCTGATGAAGACAGAAAAGCTTTACCATTTTCTCTGCGAGTGAAAAGTCTTTTCCGTGTTTTGTGAACGCTGCGCTGAAAAGACTCTTTTCAGCGTCCGTCCAAAAATCACAACCTGCAGAGGGACACGGGGCAGGGGCGAAGAAGGGAAAGTGGAAAATTACTTTTTGTAAAAAATTATGCTTGAATACCGAGAGCTGAATGACAGCTGAAATTTGCTGGAAACTGAAACTGGCATAAGCATGCTAAACTGTGCAAAACACTAGCAAACAGCTAAATGTAGCTAAATAGTAGCTGAAAGCTGAAACAAAAAACACATTAGTTAAAAGAAGGTCACTAGTAAAAACTAAAAAGGCATAAAACATTTGTTAAATGGAGCAAAATGTTTGTACACCAGCTATAAAACAAAATGTAGCTAAAAGTTAGCTAAAAGCTAAATGCAAGAAAAAAAAAAAAAGAAAGATAAACTTAAAGTTGCTAAAAAAAATTGGCTAAAACTAGTATGAAAATGCTAGACCGCAAAAGGCAAGCTAAAATAGCAATATGTTTATTAAGCACTAAAACTAATGAGATGTTAGAAGCTAAAAGTAGCAAAGCCAAAATATAAATAGCCTGTTAAAAAGCTAGCTAATAGCTATAACTAAATACAACTTTAAAGCAGAACAACCCTAGCTAAAATCTCAAGTAAGCAAAACCCGAACTAAAAGAAGCTTAAACGTTAGTTAAAAACTCAAAGGAGTTAAAGTTGAAGCTAAAAGCTACAATATAGCTATAAGCTATAAGTGGCATTAGCCTAGCTAAAAAACACACAAAAAGTGTTAAAAGACAAGCAAAAATGTGCAAAATACTAAATAAAAGGTAAAAGTGGCCAAACTAGAATATATACGAAGCAAAAGCCTAGCTTAACGATATTAGCAAAATGCTAGCTAAGCTGTAAAAGGTTAGGTAAAAGTGGCAAAATACAAGCTAAAGGTAGCAAACTGATAACTAAAAGCTTAAATAAAAGCACAGTAGTTTAAAATTAAAAGTAGCACAAAGATAAAAACATGTTTTTAAAAGTTTAAAGAGACTTTGATAAGTTTAGATGAGGTCAAATATTTTAAAGTCAAGCACATGAACGCTGAAGGTTCATCTCAGGTCGTCGTTTATGACAAACAGTTCGCTGCAGTGAACAGTTCTGGTTCTGACGACGGAGGTGAGACTGAGCCCGAGGAACCGTTTGTGTTTGTGATAACCAGTTAAGCGAGCCTGTAAGTCGCACGCGCTTTGAGGAAACACACAGGCTGGAAACCTGAGGTGCTTCGCAGTCCGGGCTGGGAGCGAGTCGAGGAACACGCCAGGAATCTGAGACATCTAAACCATGTTGAGCTGTCAGGAGCCTGAAAACTCACCTGAGAGAAAGCTGGAAAAGAACAATGTCTGCTTTGTGCTCCATTCTTCGGGGGTTTAAACGAGAGGAAGGATCAGATTAGTGGATAGAATCAGCATGTGACAATAATGACTTCTACTGTGCTGAGGAAACACTTGTTTTTAGACTAACTTGCATTTTTCATGCACATTCACCGTTTTGTTTTTCTACAAATTACACTTCTTATATCAAAATTAGCACTGCTAAAATATAAACTGAATGGCTTTAATTAAATATGAGGGGTGATTTATTATTTTATACAGTAATTTTACTGTTTTCCATACTGACGTCATCTTACCGTATTGTTCGGACTACAAGGCGCATTAAGCAAAACAAGTCCATTTTGACAGATATTTAATTTTTTTTTATGTGTACCACATAAAATCTGTTTGAGGTCAGTAAACACAACCAGAATTCATTAGGCGTAGACCTGTCGCGATAAACAATAAATCAATTAATCGCATGATGAATGAAAATTATCGACCTCATTTTCGTTTCTTCGTGTCTCTCTCTTTCTGAAGACACTGGATGACAAAAAGTTAAACTCCGGTGCTCTTCACCCCTTCCTTTCGCTTTTCACTTTAAAAATCTGTTTGAACCATCCAAAATCACGTTTTTGGATCGTTAAAAGCAGCTAAGCTGAGAAGCTGAGCTACGAGCTAAGCTAACAGGCCGACCTCGGGAATAAACCTCCGTCTTGTCGAAGCTCCAAAATTCACAGTTGAAACCCTTATACTGCCGTCAGGTGGTCAAAAAAGATACTACACTCCAAACAAATCTGCATTTCTTCTAAAATTGGACAATTATTGTTAAATTTCAAACAATATTATCGTTTATCGCAATAATTTCTGAGACAATTAATCGCCCAGCAAAATTTGTTATCACGACAGTCCTAGTAGTCACATATGAGTGTACAGATTAGAATAGACAGAATGATTAAACAAAAACACCAGATTGAGAAACTGAAGTCATTGTCTGGAAGCTGAAAATGCAACACAGGTACGATATGTGCAAATATGAGCTTCAGTGATATACAGCTCAACAGGTGTGTAAAAATTGACCTTTGTTTTGCTGTCATGTGTTTATCTGACAGCTAATAGCTTAACAGAAAAAAAAAACTCCATCAAAATATCTGTTCTTTATGTCATCTGCTGACCATGAAGCAGGTATTTATGTCTTTGGAAGGTACATTTAGTTTTTCCAGGGATGTCTTCAGGACAAAATCTGTCTCCAGCTACTCATTTCTCAGCTGCCATCATAATACTTGCTCTTTGTTGTAATATTAACATAATTATCAGACAAGAAAATCAAAGCGGCAGAGAGCAGTAGGCCAAAGATTGATAAAAATCATATTCTTGAAAAGGACTGTTCAAGATATTAGTGCGTGTTGTTCTGCAGCCCTGGCTCACAGTTCAGGCCGAGTGTTTTTCCTCAAAAACAAAACTGAAAAATTTCCAGTAGTAAGTTAAAAGTGACCAATAATACATGAAATATCATTAGGCACGTGTCATTGATACGTTAAACGCTTCCGTAACAATCTATCGGTATACAGCACTTGTTCATTACATTCACTTATCCAGCGAATTATTGTATAATTAATACTTCTGTACTTACTACTGAATACTTGAACATGCTTTGCTTTGATACTGTTTTATACATTTTATAACATGGTTTTAATACAAAGCCAACTGTTGTACAACATTTGTTGTTTATATATTCAAATATAAGCGTCAGAGAAATTGGGAAATGTTCAATACACTTAAAAATCTAAATAAATTGACGAGTACATTGTACTAACCAGTGTACTTTGGTTTCTACGCACAGTATACAGACCGACCACGGTAAAGTTAGCTTTACGTTAGACATTCGCACTCCGTAGCTTCAGCATTTTCCAGTGTCCAACGTAAAACTAACTATGCTGCAGTATACCCACTACAAAAATGTAGACTACACCACTGGGTGGGACCAATACACAAGGCCTTCAAGAAGGCTTCACAGATGTTTTGTTTGTTTGTTTTGACCATGTGAAACTTGTCTTCATTACAGTTGTATTTTGGTTTCATTACACTATGAAATTTTACAGAAACAGTAAGTTCTATGGGTTACTGTTAAATTTCAGTGTGAATTATTGAAATAACATATTGTGCTCAAACTTAAGCCGCACTGCATGCTGGGTTAGTTCTGGAACAGAAATGGGTGAACTTTTTCAGGATGTATTCATATGGGTTGTTCCTGTTGGTTTTTCTGTTTAGTGTGTTTTTTTTTTTTTTTTTTTTTTTTTTTTTTTTCATTTGTTTTTGGCATTTATATTAAAATTATTGTTAGTGACTGTAAAATAAATGACACCATAAGTTAGTTTTACTTGATCTGTCAAAGGAAGAAAGCACTTCCTGTCTGATGTCTGACAAGGTCTTAGCATTTTTGACATAAGAAATTATTGAGTTGCCACAATTGTATTCAGTGTCCAACTGGAGGCTTAGCTCTTACAGTCACAGTTTGCCATGGATGAATGGCCAGAGGGAGCATAAAGACAGGCTGGTCTGTGCGGCCATTTTGTGGAACTGTTTTATAAGTGAGCCTTGTGACACCTAACACGCAGCCAGACTGACACACAAACACAGCCTGCTGCTGTTAACTCCATGTTGCATCATTAAATACAAACCAGCATCTATTCTCAGGATATTTTGTGCTGAAGTATTTTTTTTTTTTCTAATCTGTACACATACACACATACATGCTCGATGATTGGATCCAAGTTGCTCTTTCTCTGCTCAGTTATTCCTTTCTCTGTTTGAAAGGGCATATTCAGAATTCTTCCACAGTCAAAGTTTTCTGCACAACAGAAGAGCTTCTGTCAGAAGATGGAACCGTAGCAATATTTTGACCTAATTTTTGCAACAAAAAAAATGGAAAGCTGCTGTTGAGATTAAGAGCTGCATGAAGTTCTTCTTCCTCATCTTTCACCTGTATCTCTTGAAAGACAGATTGTAGAAGGAAGCAGATAGAGTGTTGAAGCTTTATAATAACGATCTGTTTTACTAGAAAAACATTATTTATTTGTGTGAGGGAAAATCCTTTAGAGCTGTTCAAAAGGTGACACCAGACTGAGTTTTAAAATGTCATTTTTATATCTTTTTTAAGGTTGGTGAAACCTTTTCATCTGATTTCTTTGTCTGTAAGAGAAAAACAGCATCTTTGACTCCAACTTTTCACCCTCCCCTCATTCATTCTTAAAGTGGCCTCACTTTTAAAGGCCTTATTTGCGTCCTGTGAAGTATTTATATTTACAACCAGAGTCTGCCATAACTTATGCATGCTGTTTCCATCTTACTCAATAATGCAGAAGGCATCCTCACCAGAGGGGACAGGGTATGTATGGCCCTGAGAGCTCTACCAGTCTCAGGCTTTTAATTGTATAGAGAAAAGTGCGAGACAAGGAAAAGTACTGTCTTTCCATCTTTCAAACTCTTTAAATCAGCGCGAGCTCTTTGAAAGCTTGATGCTAGATTATTTCTTTGTGCAGAATCTTCTGGGCTCTTTTTGAAAATTTAGTCAAAGATGTTTGCTTTTATCATAATTTCAGTGGTGCTTCAGTACAACACAGCATGTTTTTGTACTCTTTGTTTTTGTAATGTTTAATTTTCATCTATTAGAGTGTAAAATAAAATGTTGAAACCATTGCCGTCCACCAAAAAGCAAAAGTTCATGTGTCCGTCTCTTAGCAAAATATCTTATAAACTACTGGACAAGTTGTATCGCATACAGAAGCGAAGAGTCCCTCGCTACTTCGTGGTTCGTTTTTTGCAGACTCGCTCTATTGCGGTTTTTCAAAATAAGATTGGGCGTGACATACAATGGGCTGATTGAGCGATGAGCCGTACGATAGGCATGGAATTTTTATTTAAAATGAATTACTTTAACTTATTTGGCACCTGCTACACCTGTGGGCAACCCACACTGTAGGAGAAGCTTCCTCTTGCAGCTCCTCCTCCGTGATCTCAGCAGAGAAGTGGGCGTGGCCGAGAGCGCAGAGTGCAGCATTGGCAGAGAGCTGAAATCATTACATGCTGTGCTCTTTTAGAGCGTTTAGAGTTTAGAAACATTGTTTAGAATGTTACAAGAGTGTGGGAAGGGTTTAAAACACCTTATATATATTAAAATAAACTACTACTTACTACTTGTACTACTACAGGCAGTCCCCAAGTTACGAACGAGATCCGTTCCTACGGCGCGTTCGTAACTCGATTTGCCGTAAGTCGGAGCTCAACCCACGTGGCGGCCGTAACTCCGGATTTTCGGCCGTAAGTCGGAGCGCTACCCACGTGGCGGCCGTAAACGTCGTTTTAAACACGTTTTTTTCAATGTAACACAACAACAGCGTACTTAGAACGCCGTTTAGCTGTATTTCAAGCAGTTAGCTAACAAAATACCCTCAAAAAAATCGAGGAAAAAAAAAAAACAACATAAAATGCTGCATAAAAAAGGCAACGTGAGATGTGATGACGTCACCGGGGCGGCGCCGTAAGTCCGAAATGCCTTAAGTCGATGGCGCTGTAAGTCGGTGACTACCTGTATTCCTACTTCGCGGTTTTTCACTTATCGCGGGTCTTCAGGGTATGATCCCCCGCAATCAACTAGGGACTACTGTACATCGACAACTGCTTCATTTTTAGAGTCAGACCAATTCAAGATGGTTGCCACAGTCAACCAAGCATGGCTCTAACTCAGTTAGTTTCACGCTCTCCCATTAGGTTATGCATAATGTAAATTTCATAGTTTGACCAAAACTTTTACGTCTTTGTCATTTGCCCTGAGATGACTTCTGTTGTGACTTGGCTCTATACAAATAAGCTGAATTGAATCAAATTTCTAACAACATGTTTATTGTCTAAAACTCAGGTTTGATGGGTATCAGGGGATATGTTTCCTTTCGAGGAATGCTCGGTCTTTAAAAAAAACAATCTACGTTAAACAAATTTAAACATATTTTTATGGATGATGGTGATTTGTAACTTGCAGCTACAAAAACCTAGTGTTCATCGTTCTTCAGCTGTCCTGACAGACCATGTCCTCATTCTGCAGGATAGAAATACACTGAATGTTGTAGTAAAGAATCGCTCAACTCATTTAAAGTACCAGCAATTTTAATATTTAAATTATTTTATCTTGCAAGCAGAGCAAAGGAGCAACCATTTTTAGGTCATCCTCTCCTTAGCTCAGCTTTTTTTTTTCTTTCTTTCTTTAGAAGAGCTGCATCTCTGAAGCCTAAATGAGTATTGAAACAGGTGACCGTGGAGCTAACCTGGCGTTACTAAACCTCTGCTTTGAATCAAAGCACCCACCAGCTACAGTCATGTTGGTATTACCTACATTTCCAAATATTTGAACATTAAAGGGTATCTTTCTGTTGCCTTCAGGCGATTACTTACGGTACTTGTGATACGGGGAGCACTTCGCTCCTGGTGGCTCATGGTCTCAGCTTTGTGAACGCACAAAAGTGCCTCAGGGTGCTTGTCATGATAAACCTGATGTAGCAGTAATGGAATGGGTCTGCAGGTACACATAAATGTTGCAAAAGATTAAGAAGTCTCCAACCCTTTCAGTTTGAGACAGCTCAAGGGTTGCAAAGGAAGAAAAAAAATCACTGTTCAAAATGGAAAATTAGTTTTGGTTCATTTTCCATAAATAAATCACATTCTCATCCAGAAACCCTCAGCAAAGCTTTGATACTAATGTGGTGTGTGTGTCTCTGCCAGGTTTGTACAACTCTGCAGACAGCTGGATGATTGTACCAAACATCAAGCAGAACCACTACACGGTGCACGGCCTGCAGAGTGGCACTCGCTATATCTTTTTCGTCAAGGCCATCAACCAGGCGGGAAGCCGTAACAGTGAGCCGGCACGCCTCAAAACCAACAGTAAGTGAGCGCACACGCGACACGTCTGCAGATTTTCCCATGAATATTTACAAGCCTTCCTAATTTTGTGTTTGATTGTTAATATAATTGAAAGCTTTCTTCTGGCTGCGTGCCATGCATTGTTTGCAGATGCTCCTGAGCGTGGTGTTTGATTTATTAGATATGAAGTTTATTGAATTTAGATTATCCTCTAAATCATAAGAATACCAATAATGTGTTTGTGTGGAGCCTGTTTGGTGCATTACTTTTTGAAAGAACAAACAGTGCAGTGCTTCAGTCACAATATCTAAACGCTTTTTACACTCTACACTACAGTCACATTAATTTTGTTGTACTGTATTTATTAAACAAATAATGTGCTAAATTCCTCAAACAAAAGATGCATGTTGTGAGAGGCTTTTTTTTTTTTTTTTAAATCTAAATTAAAAATGGCGGACATTAAAAATGATATAATAATATACATTTATTTCAGTAAT